>CBVK0102506386.1:0-11759 GCA_900067695.1 Picea abies
ACCCATGGTTTTCTAATTCTAGTTAAGGAATTAAGGTTGTAATCTAATCTAGGTCAATGGATTAGGGATTTTGAATGTTTCCAGATCCTATATATTGTATTGTAATGGTGAAGTTAATATGAAATGAGAGAGAGTATTGTGTTTGAGAGAGAAGACTCTGAGAGAGTGAAGAGGAGGTTGCATGGGATGTGTTGCAGGTATTATCCCTTCACTTTGTTGGACATAATAAAGGAAGGAATAACTATTTCTCCTTGGACGCAACCCATATCAGACGAACCAAATATATCATTGTCTCTCTCGTATTGTGTGTTGTAATACTCCAGGTTAATCCCCAGTGTAATTGTACATATGTTTTATAGGTTGGTGAGCCATAATATTATAGGAGATAATGCCTCTGTGATTATTAGGTTGGAGATCCTAGATTGCTAAAAGGAAAACATGCCTATTATTGTAATAAGTAAACACTCATACTATGAAAGAAAACATGACTTCATGCAAACCATCCTGACAAGAAGAGTAAAGGGGATAAACTTCACTTGAGTGGGAAAGGAGGCTAAGAATCTTAGCCAATAAGGGCTAAACCTAAGGAGGCTTAAACAAAAGATAACATTTTCTCAAGAGTCTAATTTATGGACACATGTATACTGTGTTATCCTAAGTCCAAAGAGGGGGGAAATAAATTTCCAAGTGGGTTAATAAGGTTCCATGGAGTGACAAGTGTCATTCTATTGACATGCAAATACAATGGGATTG
Organism: Picea abies; assembly: GCA_900067695.1. Taxonomy (NCBI): domain Eukaryota; kingdom Viridiplantae; phylum Streptophyta; class Pinopsida; order Pinales; family Pinaceae; genus Picea; species Picea abies. The sequence goes on from CBVK0102506386.1 coordinate 754, forward strand.
ATAAAACTCAGCTAGCAGATGACAAAAGGGGAGCAAGCTGGGTACGAAATGGCAGTGGTGGAATGTATTGCTGTAAACATTACCATTCGACTGAACAGTGTTGAAAGAGAATTATTGGGAGTGAAGTGAAGAGGTGGGTTGTTAGGACTGTGTGCATTCTCTCCAGTTGAGAGAATTGCTAAGTTGAAGAGGCAGGTTGTCAGGCCCGTGTGCATTCTCTCCAGGTGAGAGAATTTCTAAGTTGAAGAGGCGGGTTGTTAGGCTCATGTGCATTCTATCCAGGTGAGAGAATTGATAAGTTTAAGAGGTGTGCATTCTCTCTAGGTGAGAGAATTCCAAGTAATTTGATTCCCAGAGGCGCCAAGTTGTCACCACAAAAATCTGATTATTCATGTCCAGCTTGTTACTCAAGCATGGAAGGGAAGTGGGAATCCATAGGGGGCACACTTCCTGGGTGAGACAAGCGCGTGGGAAAAGTAGATTTTGTGGAACTTGTCACATGTATTGAGCTATTTCATGTTTGGATTGTTATTGAATCCTGGAAGGGAAGTGGGAAGCCATAGGAGGCTCACTTCCTAGGTGGGACAAACACGTGGGGAAAGTAGAGTTTGTGGAACTTGGCACCTGAATTGAGATATTTTTGTTGTTGAGAGACCTTCTGGGATAGATTATCCTTGTCCACGTGGAGTTCAAGCCTAGCTCAGAGGTGACATGTTCTCAGTTTATGGGGAACAATGTCTAATTTTGGGAGGAAAGTTAGAGGTCTGCATGCAGTTGGCGGTTCAATTTCTCCAGATAAGTGTTCATTATGTGCTTGTTTAATTGTTGTTGATAAATAATGTATGGAATCTTGTGTTGAGTATTAGTGTGCAAAATACTATAAATTCTGGTCATAATTAATTGTTATTCTTAATACCATTTAAGTAAAATTTTCGTATAAAAATCGTATATGTGATGTAAACCAATAATTCAGTCATAGGTTCCACAATTGTCATTACCGTATGTGTATTGGTGATGAAATTGATTCAATACTAGAGTGTAGTAACTATAATACTTGAAAATGTTTATCAACGACTACGTTTATATCTTCAACTGTCTAAAAATGAATTAATGATTGTACATATGATAAGTGGGGTAATTACCCATCTTGTTACAAGCAAATTTAAGTGAGTAAAAACTCAGTATTTTGGGCTAGAAAGGCCTTGAACAACTATAGGCTATGCGCTGAACGCAATTTCTCATCCTTACAATGTGTTGAGAAAATTGACAGTTTGGGGCAGATTTTACAACCTCCAGATGGTCCTAAGAGTCTTGGGAAAGCATCAGAGAAAAAATTAGAGCATTAAAGACTAGATATGAACTAATTTAAAGACGTCGGAGTAGCATTGTATATGGGACTCCGATGAAAAGACTTTGAGAAAACCTTCTCCAGCATAGGATATATCGGGATGACGTCACCCACCCAATATGCAGTAGACAATTGTCCTAACCTAGAAGGTTGTGTGATGACGTGTATGTCATGTCAGTCCATGTGGAGGGTCCACAAGGAGGGTGGCTATGGTGCCATGTGCCATGTGGCATGGTGTAATGGTATTTAGGAAAACAAAGGGTGACGTGGTCTGAGTGCCATGTGTCAAGCCAAGAGATAGCGTTGGGTAGGTCCATGTGTGTAACGTGTAGACAGTGGAATTAGGAGCACGACGGGTCCACATAGATGGGAAGGTGAGATGAAGGAGTCTACCAACCTATGAACCCGACATAATTCCAAAATAATCTAAGTGTTGAGACCTTCAGATGGACTTATGAAGAGGAGGTACAAAGTTGTACATCCACGAGTCTGCGAAGATAGAAAAATAATCTAAGTGTTGAGACTTTTTGGACGGACTTATGAAGGGAAGAATTATGCATTCGTGATTCCATGAGCCCGTGTAGATGGAAAAGTGGCTAAATGTTGAGACTTTTTGGACAAACTTATGAGGGGAAGAATTATGAATTTGTGAGTCCACAAGACCGCCACTCGTGAGTCCATGAATATAATATTGTTGTTAGAAGAAGCAAAACAATTCGATACCCCACCCATTAAAAGGTACTTAGGGTGTCGAGTATGTTACAAAGTGGTATAAGAGAAGGCTACAACACTAGGCCTGGATGGGCCAGATATTAGTCATAGGACTGGTATATCAAATTTTAGAGGAGTCTGTTGAGAGGTGTTTCTACCTTTAAAGGATTGTTCTTTATCTGCACGAGTCCCTTGAGGATGAAGAACAATAGATTGGAATTGTACCTTGGAAACCTAGCTAAATTATAGCAAGGGGAAATTATATTGTTTCTCTGTCAAATTGATGACTACTTTTACGGGAGTAGGAATATGATGATAGGTATTATTGGTAAAACCTAGATGTAAATGGTAGAGGTGACATAAACTTTGTTATGAAATTGCCTGAGTCCAAACAAGAGACATGAGTTGGGTTGATTTATTAAGTAAAATAATGTCTATCTGCGAGGGCATGTAGAATATCAGTAAGGTTGTTAGAAGAAGCAAAAATTTTGATACCCCATCCCTTAGAAGGTAAATAGGGGGTCGGGTATGTTACAAAGTGGTATCAAAGCCAGTTACAACACTAGGCCTAGATGGGCTAGAGATCAGTCCTAGGATTGGTATATCAAGATTTAGATGAGCATGTTGAAAGGTGTTTCTACCTTTAAAATGATTTTTTATTATTTGTATTAACTTCCTAAGGAGAAGAACTACATATTGAAATTATACCTTGGAAACCCTGGCTAAATTACAGCAAGGGGAAATTATAATGTTCCTCTGTCAAATTGATGACTACTCTTACATGAGTGGGAATATGTTGATAGGAATTATTGGTAAAACCTTAATGTAAATGGTAGTGGTGGCAGAAATTGTGTTATGAAATTGCACAGGTCCAGACAGGGGACATGAGTTGAGTTGTTTTGTTAAGCATAATATTGTCTATCTACGAGGGCAGGCAGAGTATCATGTAATTAAGATGGTTGATTATATATGGGTTAATACTCATATGGAAATTTATGTGTGCTTAAAGGAAATTGGTGTGGATTGATAGAATATGTAGTAGTAATAATTATTGCTTTAATAAAAGATCAAACCCTGTATATGTGTATGATCTGTCATGATTAGAGGATGGATGGAAAATGTGTAAGGTCGGTATAATTGACCGATAGTGAATGAAAATGGTTATTGAAGAATAACCTAGTAAAGCAATTAAAAAGAAGTCCTTTGGATTGTTGCTAGACCTCCTGGGAGAGGTAAAGAGATATGAACACATGAGAAATTTTATGATGCTCACAACTATAATAAGAGAAAGTATATACCTATTAATCTAAGGACATGTCTGTGCATGCGAATACAAATGGCAGACAACTGGAATAAAACTGCATTGTAATCATGGGTAAAGTGCTTGGGGCACGAGGATATGCCAAAATGCATATGAAAAAGGTTGAGCATAACATGCATATAGGCTTATTACAGTTTGTTATTGGATGTAGAATATGGTGATTTCATGGATCATATGGTTAATGATGATATGAGTGTAACAACATATGTAAAATGTCCATGGCATTAATTACATATTACCTTAAGAGAATACGGTAGAATGGTTAATGAAATTGTTGATATTGTATGTAGTAAAGGAAGTGTTGGGACATTTCTAGATGACCAATGGGTCAGACTAACATCTAGAGGCAAATGGTAGCCATAGGAATATGGTTTGGTGTGCTCAAGTTGTAGTGAGAGGGAATTTGAAAAAATGATTCCATTGATAAAAAAATTTGTTGACTGAGAATGGTTTGAGGCATGAAGAGAAGCTTGATTAGTTGTCTTGTTTTCTGTAGCACTGTTGAAATTGCCCATATTGTATTTCTGGGTAGTTGCATACTTGTATAGCAGTTTAGGCAAGAGTGTTGTCTTGTTGGATGTTTTCCTGTGGAAAGGGAAACATAGTTATGAACATGTCTGCGAGACTTTCCATGTGAATATCATGTGGATGACTATAACATCTCTTTAAAGAAGACTAATATTAATATCAGATAAACATGAAAGAACAATATAGAACTTTGCAAGCAATGAAAATGCATAATACATATATAGATATACTTATATGATTAAAAGTATCATAGGAATGTTTGGATAAGTGAAACGCGAGGAAAGATTTGTACTTGCCATATTTGAATAATGCCATGGATTCATGGTTGACCCTATGTTGGAAGGGTATGTTTTGTCTTGATTAAATAATAGCTTGAGGGGGATGTGTTCCATTCCTCAGAAAATTTTGTATAAATTGATGAGAGAGCAAAGGATCAAGGGGGATTTGTTGTCATGATAAAAGGAAATATGGTTATGCCTTTGAGGATTGCATGGCAATGATTGTGAATGATCATGAGTTAAACCAATTGGTACAGAAAATATGTAAATGTGCCTAAGGTAGACACACATAACACTACTACATGTGGCTAAATGTATGAAAAAACTGTTTGAAAACAAGTTGATAACCTAAAGATACAAGTTTGAACATGTGAATCTGAAATGCAAGATTATATTCCTTGTGGAATATTGGATAGAACTCTAAAAGAATGAAGCTGAGGCTAACTCAATAATTTAGGTCATGTTGGACCGTTTGGATATGCAACAAGAGAGTTGCATGTTGAAGAGGTACATATGGAGGAACTGTGTAAGAAATTTTCTAGGAGAAAAGAGCTAAAACCTTAATGACTGTTGAGAATTGAACAACAGGTTGCAAAACCTATTTATATAAGAATATTGGATTACATTTTAAAATATCATGCATGAGTACCAAGACCTGCAGACAAATGAGGACCAATCTGATCTATAGTTGAGAAATGTGTGGAATGCACAAGTTCATGATTCATTATGAACAAGAAACTTTTTGATGTAGCATGCTGAATTATCCAAAAAGGTCAAGGTGAAAATGACTAAGACTGCTCAAGAGATAGAACAAGCAGATCCCAGGAGGGATAAATTGTAAAAAGAAAGAAGGAGAAAATGATTAAAACTTATCTCACTATGAAACTCTGAATAATAAGACATAATTGTATGCTTTAAAAGGACAATTGTGAAAATAATAGTAGCTAGTAACTAAAAGATACAATACTGGACATGTTTAAATGAATGAGTTTCGTTAAGCTATAGTGTGTGAAGGAAATGAAGCCTTGAAAGTAATTCAACTAAGCTGAAATTTTCCTGATGGGAGAGTTCCTTAACTTATTTCTCATTGGCTATTATGTTTCTCTGGAATGAGAAACTAATATGCTGATGAATGTAGATATTTTGGCACGAGAATGTTGAGAGCTGCAGCTGAAATTTGATTGTGGTTGCACCCATGAAAAAATTAGGGACAATGTGATGGAGTGCATATAGATATGCTAAGGCATATATGAAAATGTTTTATTGAAATAAATGCTATGGTACATGCATTTGATTTTACATGAAAACTAATGTAAAATGTGAATGTGGTGATGTATGTCACGTGTAGAAAAGGTTGGAACTGTTAGGGAAGGAAAATTGCCAATAATGAACCACCTCAGATAGAAATGAATGGAAGAAGGTTGCAGATAAAAGAAAAAAAATGCGAAAGAGATTTTAGAAGTCCCCAGGAAGCACAACTAAAGAGGTAATAACATAGAAGGTGTTGGCACCCAAACCATGTATAAATATTTCATGGCCATGTGGCATGAGAGGTAAAAAAAAACATCTGGGTAATAATCTCTTCTAAAATAGTCTATGTTTTGATGGCATGCATGTGATCTAAATGGTTGATGTATGCCATTGATACCCAAGTAGGGTATGATTCAGGAGAAGAACCTGCATGATACAGGTGTGAACCTATGACAATCGAGGATGATTGAAATCCTTGGAAAATGCATGAACACATATATGTCATGAATACATTTCCCAATCAAGGAGTGATTGGGAACAAAAGTGCTCAAAGGTAGCACGATGATGAAACACATTAAGGAGATACATGTGATAAGAGAGTGGGTATATATAGGATTTCCCATTGTGGAAGAAGTATCTTCCAGTGCTCTGTGGAATTGTAGAATGGTAAAGAGAGAAATTGGGTGGCAATAAATGTCGACACCTTGGTTACTAATGAAGAAAGAATGCTTGAATGCATTCATGTGAAACTTTTAGATTCATGTATGCTGATTTGAGGTCATGATCAGATAAAGTAGGAAAACAAAGTCCCACTATAAAAATAAATGTGTATAAGGAACCATGTGGTAAAAGGTTGGTTGAGTTCGAACCCACCAAGGCAAAGTGTCTAATATGAAAAGTAATAATCTAAAAATCAATGTGAGGGTGCATAGTGTGTGAATGTGGCCATGGATATTGGCACATGTATTAAATTCATTTGATGGTTGATAGCCTTTTGAAAGGTTTGGTATGCTAAAATAATTCATTTGTAAGGAATGGTATTTCCTTCTTGAGTAGATGAATTTGATTGATAGTATGCACAATTCTGAAATTGTTTGTGATCCACTACAAGTGTGTAATGAAAATATAATGTGCATGAGAACTAACAATTTGTTTGGCCGATTGAAGTAGAAATTACAGGAAGAAAGGTCTTGGCATGGAAGTGCTATAAGTCCACAAGGAATACCAATGCATGTTGATTGTAAAAGAGACAAACTGCCATGAGAAAGATATCTCAGGATTGTGAATCTGGTTCCTATGTGGAACATATCTGAAATTGAAAATGTGAAACTTGAAATCCGTGGGTGACTGATTTGAATGAAATCTGATTGAAATTGATGAGAACATCTCACGAATTTATGTGTACATGTGATATAGGTGAGATGAAAAGAAAATTTGTCAAAGTGGGACAAATGATGGTTGTCAAAGATGGAAAGCATGGAAAAGGGATACTATTGGGACATTGAAGTCATATATTTTCCAAAATTACAGATCCTTAGTGGGGATCTGAAGATGAAGTGATGCTCTCCTTGTGTGTAAAATCCTTAGCAAGATGGATCGCTGAAGGACTGTACATCATTGAAAGGATACTTGAGCTTAGAGGGGTGAGTGCAACAAGGAAGAGGCAACTCAAGAATGGTGCAATGGATGAATTATTTCCTAAAGTAGCTCGGTGAATAGAACAAAGGACTTCCAGTTGAAGTATCAAGACATGAATATGGTGCTTGACAAGAAGAGCACCAGAAGGATAACAAGCTTCCATAACAAAGACATGGATCCTTTTGAAGAATTTTGAATGTACATTTCTATAATGCACTGAGGATATTGCATAAATAAGGGGGAGGGAAATGTAATACCCCAGGTTAACCCCATGTGTAATTGTGCATATGCTTTATAGGCTTGTGAACCACAATATTATAGGACATAGTTCCTATGTGATTATTAGGCTGGAGAGCCTGGATTGCTAAAAGGCCAATGTACCTATTATTGTAATATGTAAACACACATACTATGAAAGAAAACATGACTGCATATAGACCATCCTGACAAGAAGAGTAAAGGGGCTTAAATCCACTTGAGCGGGAAAGGAGGCTAAGAATCTTAGCCAAAAAGGGATAAACCTAAGGAGGCTTAAACAAAAGAAAATATTTTAATAATATTTTCTCAAGAGTCTAATTTATGGACACGTGTATATTGTGTTATCGAATTACCAAGTGGGTTAATAAGGTTCCATGGAGTGACAAGTGCCATTCTATTGAAATGAAAATATAGTGGGATCGATAAAACTCGACTAACGTACGACAAAATGGGAGAATGATGGGTACTAGATGGCAGTGGTGGAATGTGTTGCGGAAAGAATTACCATTCAGCTGAAAAGCGCCGAAAGGGAATTGTTGGGAGTAAAGTGAAGAGGCGGGTTTTCAGGCCCATGTGCATTCTCTCCAGGTGATAGAATTTCTAAGTTGAAGGGGTGAATTGTCAGGCCCATGTGCATTCTCTTAAGGTGAGACAATTTCTAAGTTGAAGAGGTGGGTTGTCAGGCCTGTGTGCATTCTCTCTAGGTGAGAGAATTGCAGGGAATTTGATTCACAGAGGCACCAAGTTGTCATCACAAAACTATGATTATTCTTGTCTGTCTTATTGTTGAAGCTTGCAAGGGAAGTGGGCAGCCATAGGGGGCACACTTCCTGGGTGGGACAAGGACGTGGGGAAAGTAGAGTCTATGGAAATTGACACATTTATTGATATATTTCATGTCTGGCTTATTTCTGAAGCTTGGAAGGGAAGTGGGAAGCCATAGGAGCTCACTTCCTGGGTGGGACAAGCTTGTGGGGAAAGTAGAGTATGTGTAACTTGGCACTTGTATTGAGATATTGGAGTTGTTGAGAGAGATCCTAGGATAGATTATCTTTTCCCAAGTGGAGTTCAATCCCATCTCGGGGGTGACCTGTTCTCAGTTTTTGGGGAATAGTGTATAAGGTTGGGAGGAAATTCAGAGGTCTACATGTAGTTGGCGGTTCAATTTCTCCAAATAAGTGTTCATTATGTGTTTGTTTAATTGTTGTTGATTGAGAATGTATGAAATCATGTGTTGAGTATTAGTGTGCAAAATACTATGAATTATGGTCACAATTAATTGTTATTATTAAAACCGTTTAAGTAATGTTTCCCTATAAAAATTGTATATGTGATGTAAATTGGTAATTCAGGCATGAGTTCCATAATTGTCATTATCCTGAGCGTATTGGTGATGAAATTGGTTCAATAATAGAGTGTAGTAATTGTCATACTTGAATTTTTTTATCAACGACTCTGTTTGTATCTCGACTGTCTATGTAGAATTAATAATTGTACATATGATAAGTGGGGTAATTACCCATCTTGTTACAGGCAACGTTAAGTGAGTAAAAACTCAGTATTTTGGGTTGGAAAGGCCTTAAACAGCTACAGACTGTGCGTTGAATGTAAATTCTCATCCTTACATTGTGTTGAGAAAATATTGACAGTTTGGGGTGAATTTTACAACCTCCAAGTGGTCCTAAGAGTCTTGGGAAAGCCTCAGAGAAAAACTCAGAGCATTAAATACTAGATACAGACTAATTTAAGGACGTCGGAGTAGCATTGGATATGGGACTTTGATGAAAAGAATCTGAGAAAACCTTCTCCATCATAGAATATATCGGTATGACGTCGACCACCCAATACGTGGTAGACAACTGTCCTAACTTGGAAGGTCATGTTATGACGTGTATATCACATCAGTCCATGTGGAGGGTCCACAAGGAGGGTGGCTACAGTGCCATGTGGCATGGTGTAACGGTCTTTAGGAAAATGAAGGGTGAGGTGGTCTGAGTGCCACGTGTAAAGCCAAGAAACATCATTGGGTAGGTCCACATGTGTAACATGTAGACAGTGGACTTAGGAGCACGACATGCCCACTGAAATGGGAAGGTGAGATGAAGGAGTCTTCCAACTTGTGAACCCGATATGATTCCAAAATAATCTAAGTGTTGAGAATTTCATATGGAATTATGAAGAGGAGGTACAAAGTTGTACGTCTGGAAGTCCGTGAGTCCACGAAGATGGAAAAATAATCTAAGTGTTGAGACTTTTTGGATGGACTTATGAAGGGAAGAATTATGCATTCGTGAGTCCACGAGCCCACATAGACGGAAAAGTGGCTAAGTGTTGAGACTTTTCAGACGAACTTATCAAGGGAAGAATTATGCATTTGTGAGTCCACGAGTCTGCAAAACCACCTCCTGCGAGTCCGTGAATATGGTAAGGTTGTTAGAAGAAGCAAAAAAAATTGATACCCTATCCCTTAGAAGGTACTTAGGCTTTTGGGTATGTTATAAAGTGGTATCAGAGCAGGTTAGAACATTAGGCCTGGATGGGCCAAATATTAGTATTAGGAGTGGTATATCAAATTTTAGAGGAGCTTATTGAGAGGTGTTTCTATCTTTAAAGGATTGTTCTTCATCTGCACGAGTCCCTTGAGGATGGAGGACAACATATTGAAATTGTACCTTGGAAACATGGCTGAATTACAGTAAGGGAAAATTATATTGTTCCTTTGTCAAATTGATGACTACTCTTATAGGAGTAGGAATATGTTGATAGGTATTATTGGTAAACCTGGATGTAAATGGTAGAGGTGACATAAATTATGTTATGAAACTGCCTGATTCCAGACAAGGGACATGAGTTGGGTTTTTTTGTTAAGTAAAATAATGGAGATCTGCAAAGGAAGGTAAAGTATATTGTAATTAAGATGGTTGATTATATAAGGGTTAAGACCCTTATGGAAAATTCCTTGTGCTTAATGATTATATAAGGGTTAAGACCCTTATGGAAAATTCCTTGTGCTTAAAGGGAATTTTTATGGATTGATTGATGTCCACAACTTTGTTATTAACAATGGACAACAGATCTATGGGTCAGAATAAGTGAGACACTCATATTTTTTGTGACACTTTCCATGACCTCTACAGAACATTTCAAAGGGTGTGTTATAACTCATTTAAAAGGATTCTTTGTTGGATCAAATGGGTTTTTTATAAAATTTCATTTTGTTTTCCATTTTATGAGATATTGTTGATTCAAGTATCAAAGGTCTATAAAATAGTGTGGCCCCATGTACCTTGAGTTTTAGGAAGAATTTTATCACTCCATAAGCTACAACAAATCAAGTATCTTATATAGATGGAAATATATCTTCAATGCCTCAAATAGGTCTTCAATAGAATCTAATTTCATCATCTGTAACAAAATCATAATACCACGTGTTTTCAATCTCATGATAGAGTTTGGATTTTTAAGCAAATTGGCACCAAAGTTTGACCCTTGGAAGGTTTGACGTTGGGTCTTAGTTTCTAATACCTTCACCTTAATCTATGGTAATTATTTCTCATTGGCATAAAGCCTCTGAGTATGGAAATCTTGCTATTTTGGTCATTTTGATGGTGGAAAATACATTATCTTGTTGGAAAAGGGAAGAATCAATCACATGATTCTTCTAGAGGAGAAG
>CBVK0102506387.1:0-17033 GCA_900067695.1 Picea abies
TGTTGGAAAAGGGAAGAATCAATCACATGATTCTTCTAGAGGAGAAGGAAGTACGAGAGGACATGGAAAGAAGAATTTCATAGGTAAGGGTGCTAGGAATAATCCATGTGAGAGATCTAATATTCACTATGTCCATGGTGGAAATAAGGGACATGAGGCAAAGACATGTAGGATACCATGCGATAAGATCAAAGATAAATAGGAAGAAAAATGTAAAGCTCCTAAATCCCCTCAATTTGTTATTGTTGGTTGTAGTACTAACATAAATGAATAATTGTTGAAAACTTCATTTTATTCTTGGAGAGTTGCTTGGATGCTTAGTACTCGTGCAACCTTCCACGTGATTTTTTTGAGAGACTTCTTTGAATAATTGAATGAAAATGTTAATGGTACAATAATTTTTGTGGATGGATCTAGTCTCAAACCTAGAAGAATTGGTGCCATTAGGCTCAAATTGCTTGGATTCCCATATTTTATTTTTCATAATGTTCTCTATCTTTCTAAGCTATGAAGGAGATTTCTTTCTCTTGTGCACATTCTACAACAAGGCCATTCCATTCACATGTTTGATGGGAAATTTAAAATAAGGATATCTTCAAACAACATGGTCATCATGATAGGATGGGAAGATGAAAATTGTTGAAATTTAAAGGGACATCTACATAGACACAAAATTCTTCATACCTTTCTCACCATGATAAAGGTACATTATATTCCAGTCTTTTGTGGCATGCTATATTTGGGCACATCAATTATTATATTATTTGTGTGTTGAATAAAAATGATGTTTCTAGTGTGCCTACCATTCCAAGTACTTTGTAGTAATGTGAGGCTTGTATCCTTTGTAAACACAAGAAGGAACATTTTCATGATTCCACCTCAAGAGCACATAGAAAGCTAGAGTTGATACACTCTGATTTGTGTGGCCCCATGCATGTTCCATATTCCTTTGCTAATAGATATATCATGGATTTTATTGATGACTACACTAGGATGTGTTGGGTGTATTTCTTGAAACATGAATCTCAAATATTTGAAACATTTAAAAACTTCCATCCATGAATTGAAAATGAATCTCGATATTGTATTGGCATTCTTCATACTGATAATGGAAGGGAATACACTTCAAGTGAGTTTGAAATCTACCATCACCAACATGGGATCAAGCATCAAACCACTATTTCATACAATCCTCAACAAAATGGTTTAGCAGAAAGAATTAGCATGACATACTTGAATATGGTATGTTCAATGTTATTTTCCAAGAATGTAAAGTTGATGTTTTGGGATGATGCAGTTATATGTGCAATGCATGTGAGAAACATTGTTGTGGTAAAGTTCCTCTGGCGGACAAGTGAAAACCCCATTGGATCAATACCCCTCTTTGATCCAAGAGAGAAAGAAACAACTGGTTTACTACTTCCCCCCTAGACCTATTTTACATGTCAACAATCAGAATGAGAAGAGAATGATGGAATAATTACCTCTTTTACGTTGGTTTTCCTCACTGATCTAGCCCTTGATCTTGATGTCCAATCTCTCGACGCAAGAAAATGCATGCAAAGAACAAAGCGAAACCTCTTTCTTCCACACTATATTGTTGAACAAAAATAGATATATCTGTGATGAATTAGACAACAACAATCATGCATATAATGAACACATAAGATTTAGAGGAATAGTCCAAGTTATGTATTAATGGAAAGAGAACAATAGTGAAGCACTTACAATCTCAATATTGATGTTGCAGTAGCTCCTCCAAGCTCTCCTTTCTAGCCCCTTGAATCTCACAAAGTCACAAGTATGATGCTCTCAATTCTCCTCCTTTTTCACTTAAGTATGGCTTCCATTATATAGGCTTTGAGGCATCATAACCATAGGATAGTTTTGAGGAGAGGAGGTGGTCAAATGAGGATTTGGCTGAACCAACAAGATTGAATTTCCTTGAGTAGGAGGTAGCTCGAACCAATTGCTTAACCAACTGAAATATCTCAGAAACAACCTCAAAAAACAAGGCATGATGGTTGCAACTACTTCATCGCCCCCCCAGAACTGAGCAAAGAGTGATATTATTGCTCCCTTATAATTAAGCAAGGAGCGATGAAGTGGGTTTATCCCTCCTTTTATATGGGTAGGGGGGCGGTGAAGCTCAAACAAGAGAAAAATATCAAGGAAAAAGGTAGTATTTCGACCTCCAACTAATAGATTTCCTCTTCGAGATGTCTAGGGAGTATGGAATTCATTTTCTCATGGTGACAAAGTTGCGACACGTAGGTGTGTAACAGATGCGACACTTAAGTGCAACATTTGGTAATGCAACACTTAAGTGCGACATTTGGTAGTATGACACTCATGACACTCACGACACTTAAGTGTGACATTTGGTGGTGTGATACTTAGGTGTGTAACAGATCCACCCTAAAGTGTGAAGTGAGAAGAAAAGTTGATGGCCAAGACACTTTATAAAAATATGTATGTGAGGGTGCTAGAATAGGAGAGATGGGTGGAATCTGCAAACAAATATCAAACAATATATACATATAATCCCTGAGGTAGGCATACCCATGTTAGAATATATTGACTCAAATCACGGTCACCGACCAATACACTACAGATCCATGAAAGCCTTGACTAAGGATATGGCCACCAAAGATACAATGTGGATCCATATCTCCATGACTCAATAAGGTTGTAGCCATGAAAGAATACACATTGGAGCTATGATATGACAAAACATAGCCATGGACCAATACAAAGTGGATCTATGTGACAACATATATATCAGTAAGGTTGTCAACATGATGACCATACTAGAATCTTCTAAGTACTCAAATATTCTCCATCGTATCCTGGGTGCTTGAGGAATTGCTAGGGTCTTCGTCTTGATCCAAAAATGGTATGATTCTAGCCATGTGAATAGATGTGTTTTTTTCGAACGTGGTAGAAACCACTTGATCATCGATCATTAATGTATATCCTTAACAAGTGCGAAGGAAAACACCAATGATGACAATGAATCCCAAGGTACCATAGTACATTCCAACGAATGTGAATAAATGAGTTGAAGTTGAAAATTCATGGAATAATTCAATCATAGGCCAATGATGTAAACCTACTATCGAAAGTGAGGAGACATGCCATTGAGGCATGCAGGTTCCAAAGTACTAACTGGTTTCTAAGTCTAAATTCCTGGATAATGTATTGAAGTCGACAAGAACAAAATCGTTGAAGGAGGGCCATGATGTGTCCCCCATCATCAACATGAAATTTACATAGGAAAGTGTTGTAAGATGATAGATCAAATGAGCACAAAATGACATGAGGATGATATTTGGTAATACTACAAAGTGGTGGATTTGGGCTGAAACTTCCCTTGAACATTCTGAGGCATGACAAATGACTTGGGAACATTGACTCACTGAGAGATAGACTAATAACATAGTGTGATGATAACCGGGGAGGTCTTCGGGTGAGCCAAAGGAGTATAATGACTCAAAGTATTGGTATGAATCAAAGAAAATAAAATTACCCAACTGTAAGACAACACACAAATATTTGCCATGTAACAAACAATTGTCGTAATTTTTTTCCAAAACTTGACCCACTTCCCTCAAATTCCCCCCCCTCCATGGATTGTGAGTACCTCCTTGTTTTTTAATGAGTTCGAGGAGGGTAATAGATGTTCGGTATAACTCATCTTCAATGGGTCCCTCATCACATGTTTAATGAACCTGAAGGAGGGGTTCGGTCCCATAGGGGTACTTCAATGTATAATTTTACAAGCCTAGAGAAGACAAACTCGATGGTATTTTCACGTTTAGAGAGTCTAAAAAGAACTTAAAGAAGACTCCAAGCGTGGTTCTTTTTTATAAGTTTAGTCCCCTGAGCCAGAAAAAGTATAAAACAATACAAGGGAGAACTCTTCTAGCCAATGTTGACTAGAGTATTCTTTTTTCGTAATTAGTCCATTTGGTCTGAAAAAAGGGTTAAAATTACATCGAATAGACACCCTTTCAAATCCTTTAAATGAGTGTGAAATGAAACGAGCTCGATCGACAATATTTTAATGTTTAGAGAGTTTGAAAATAGCTTAAAGGATACTCCAAAGAGTTAATTTTTCCTACAGTTTTACGAGCCCGAAAAAGTGATAAAATTATACTCAATAACTAATTCTCATGTATTTATGGGCATGAAAAATAACAAAGACTAAGCTCACGGATATTTGTTTCATTTTTAAACGATATTGAAACATAGAATGAACTATGCTCGAAGTGTTTGCTTTGTTTTTTAATGAGCTTGAAACATAGAATGAACTATGCTCGAGGTTGGTTTTATTTTTTAACTAGCTTACAATCAAGAATGAAACTATTCTCGTGGTTGGTTTCATTTTTAAATGGGATTGAAACTAAGAATGAAACTATGCTTGGGGTCGGTTTCATTTTTAAATGATCTTGAAACAGAGAATGAAACTGTGCTTGAAGCGTCTATTTCATTTTTTTAACGAGCTTGAAACAGAGAATGAAATTGTGCCTGGAATGATACTCATTGATGGGTTTCTTCCAAAGGTTGGTAGTTTGAGTGATACCCATTGGGGTTTTTTTTTCTCAACATGATGTCTAGAGGTTGGTACTTTTCCCCCAACATGAATGGAAAAAGCTAACAAATTAACTCCAACATGATGTTGAGAGGCTAGAGACATGCCCCCCAAGCTTCATTTATTCCACCAACTCTTCTTCTAAGCCCAATTAAACTCATGGCTACTAATAGAAATAGGTTCACTAGAGAGGGAGGAAGAAAGTAATCAAATGATATAGTCGGAGGAAATGAAGGTTTAGTTACTAGATCTAGTGGAAGACTTGAATCAATTGGAGGGGGTTTTGTTTAATTTTTTAATGAGCTTGACACGGAAAATAAATTATGATCATGAACCTTGACCATGGATTTCAAGAGGTCTTCATTGGATGGAATAAAAATGCTCTGGAAAGAATGTATGTCAAGAGACTTAATAGGGGTAATGGGGGAAATATCGGGCCCCAAAGCCACCATCGAAGGGTTCACCATGTCAACTACCTGATCTGAGCCTAAAGAAGTCGAACATATAGTGAGAGGATATTTCTTATTAGAAATTGAAGGCATGGGACATGATATCACATAATTAACCTGTCACGAGAGGGATACCACCTTCATATAAGGAACATTCAGGGAAGTCGGATGGTTGGCAGACAAATCATGACTAATGAATGAAACATGGTCAATGGTCACAATGTTTCCATTATCAGGGAAATACATCACTCGAAAGAGTGTGGAAACAACAAGTTTCATATCATAGACATATTTCTTCCCAAGGAGTAAATTGAAGTCCAAGGGGCCTTGAACTACCATGACATCGATACAAACAATTTTCCCTCCTAAGGTGATGGGCAACTGAGGAAGGATCCCTAAAGGTTCATTGGATCTTCTAATAAAATCCAACAGATGATGGGTCACCGACACAAATTTAGGGGAACCAATATATTTCCAAGTAGTTGAGGATAGAATTCTAATAGAAGTGCCTTCATATACAATAGTGTGATGTATGAACTGATCACAAACCTACACAATGATTTGGAAAGGTAGGAAGGAAGGAAGGCGGGGCTCCACTAGACTATTCAACTCAAATAAAATGACCTCATTACTTGGAGGGGGTTTCGTTGAAATGGGTGAAATTCCCCCTTATCCAGACAAATCTGAAGCGACAAGAAAAACCTGAGTGGTATTCACTTCACTCTCCAAGGGAAGAGTGGCATTGACTGGGGATTGAATCAGACCGACCACTTCATCAACCAATGATTGGTTGGGAGAGGACTCATGGGAAGGAATTGTAGGTTGTTGTTGGGAAACAACAAGGTCTTCCAACAAATGTGAAGCTTCATCCATACAAGGGAAAAGGTAAGTGAGGTGCATTTCCCTGCATAACCAGCAAGGAATCCTGACTTTACCATTTTTCCCTCCAACCATATAATTATTGGTTGATGGGTTGTCGCCAGCATGACTTGCAGCAGCTGGCGACATGGGTTGTTGGGAACCCATGGACCACACTGATAAGACCTTGGGAATACCAGGGAAATGGTTAAGAAGGTGTTCACCCTTACAAATCCTGGAAGGGAATTTTGGCTTGCGACCTATATTGGTTAGCTTTTCAACATTATAAATACTCACCATAGTGGTTGGTTGATTGTCCCCTTGCTTATTTTGCTTCGTCTTGTTATTTTTTTTCTTCTTCTTCTTAGCCTTCTGGTTACTAGTGTTGGGCACTTTAATTGTCTAATTGAATGGAAAATCAAAGTGTTCAATTCTACTTATTGCAAGAAGCTACTTCACACTTTTAATTCTCCAAAACAAGATTTTAACCTAATACAGAAAAAGGAAAAGCAGTTCTCCATCCATGTTTAGCAACTGACTTCTAATTCTCATGAGACAAGTTTATGCGCATTTACCAGGAAGGAACTAAAATGTAACAACAGTTGTATTCAGAAATATCTAATAGTTAAACCATCTGCAATGAAAATGACTAAATCTAGAATTCGAAATAGAGGGGAATCGGTGAGGAAGGTGGGCCCTTTCCTTCTCACTGAATCCACTCAAAGAGATAGGTTACAGTCTGCTAAAGAAATTCAATCCACTTCTTCATTTAATTGCCAAAAAGATGTCTATGTACAATAATTGCTACTTTCTTCAGTTCAAGGAAAAAGATGAACAAACCATTACATTACAAAATCTCTTCTATTTAAAGTCAGAGTCATTCAGTGTTCAAAAACAGAACAGTCTTGATAATCCCCGATTCTCAGGCTGTTCGTTAGATATCATTAATACAAAATCTTGAATTCTCCTTCATCAACATCGTGAGCCAACATTCTAATCAGTAGGTGTTGCAACAATCGTATCACAACAGGACTGGTGGCATCTGTTGTAACAACTTCCGAGATTAACAAGCTTCTATCATAGCAGTTGTGTAACAACTGCGTCTGTTGTAACAACTTCTGAGATTAACAAGATTCTGTCGTAGCAGTTGTGTAACAACTTCTAGGATTGATGGGCATCTGTTGCAGAAGTCATGTAATAGCTTCTAGGATTGGCACATAGCTGTAAAAGAAACGAGTTTCTCGAAGTGGGTTGTTCTAACATTTTTATCATTAGTTAAATCATTTCATGGGTAAAATAAGTGAACATTATCAATCAAACATGCTAAGTAAATGAAAATATAAAAGCAAGATGAATAGTTCATACCTTGGGAAAAAGGGTCTTGGTGCTCATTATAATAGTCATTTAGCTTAGGAATGAGAAGGTTGAATGATCAAAAAGGTGTAGTGAAAAAGGGAAATTTCAGGGTCCTAACATACCCCCCAACTGAAGACATTGCATATACTCATGCAAAACACATTCAAACCTTACTTTGTAGATGAAGTAGATCAGTATCTCCTCCAGTGTAAAATTGTTAAGAGAAATTTATAAGTGCCGGTAATGAAGAATGCTATGTCAAAAATAAAATCTGTTGTGTCAACAATCTATTTGGGTTTCTTTATTCTTGAGAAAAGGATCAGTTTGAGTTGCTCGAGTAACAACTCATGAAGGAAACAAAGGTTCTTGTTTGCAAGCTTCTGGTATACCAGGAGCTGATTTATGACATTCAGATCTCCTCTGTTTTACTGATTTTTGTGTAGCAAGAAGTCCATGTTCAGTCTTGATTGATACATTTGTTGGTCCTGTAGCGACTGGAACTTTGACTACCTCATATCCTGCCTCATAGTAAATGTTGCCACACTCAAAACACATGAGTTCTTTGTCTCTGCCCATAACAATTTTTGTTAGTGCTAGGATGTCCAAGGTTATACCTTCTAGATTCTTTTGTCAATCAACTGCCACTTCCTGTTTCAGGGTCTTTAACTCTGCTTTGAGGTTATTATTTTCTGTTATTAGTGCAACGATCCTAGAATTTTCTATATTCTTGATCTTTTTCTCTATTTGGGCAAATAATTGGGCAAGTGGCACATCCTCAGCATGCTGTGGAGCTGGTTCTTGTGTAACAACTGTGGCTGTTAGGATTGGTTCTTGTGGAGCAGTCTCGGCATGGACAGTTGGTTCTAATATTATTGGATTTGGTGGGACAATCTTCTATGGAGCAGCTAGTTCTTGTGTAACAGCTGTATCCGTCAAGACTGGTTCTTGTGGATCAGTCTCGACGTGGATAGTTGATTCCTGTGGAACTATCTTTGCATCAACCATAGGGAATAGTGGATGAAGAATAGGAATGACTTGCTCCATATCTTGTCTTCCAATTGCAGCTTTGGTAGACCTGGTGGACCTGGTTTTTCTCTTGGGTAAAGTAGAAATGAAAGTAGTGGTTTTTTTCTTCGTTGTTGGAGGAGGAACAGGGTGTTCTTCCTCAAGCACACAAGGAGGATATTCTCGTATATTGGGGTCTACGATGATATGGATATCGTCAATGGTCATAGGATGCATAGAATCATCAGGCAACACCGATGATTCTGCTACGAATTGAGTACATTCATTTTGAAAGGAGAAGATAGTTTCCTGTAGTTCTGGGCATAAAGTAAAACTTGGTAATTGTACCACTATATAATTCTCTGTTGCAGTAGCCATATGGCTTTGATTTGCTGTTAATCCAATTTGGTCAAGGGCTCTCTGAGGTTTTCCTTTGAATGGATGTTTCCTTTTCTGCGATGTTGCACAGGTAATGATAGTAGGTGCTTGATTGGATGCAGTAGCAATAGGAGTGTTCTGTGTGATTGTGAGTGCCACAACAGAGAGGGTAAGTGGTCTTGATGTTATAGTGTACCGTGTTATGATTGTTCTCTTTTTAGGTAATGCATAGGTAAGAGCAGGGGTTTTCTTGTCAGAGGTAGGGGGTAGTATTTCAATAATCGGTGTAGCAGCCAAGTGCTGTGATTGTGGTCGAATGGTTGGCTCTTCATCTGTTTGTTTATCCACAGCTACAGGCTGTTGTAATGCAAAGTCATCGAGGCTTGTCTGTCTGGTACCAAGATGGCTTTGGGTTATATGGTTGCTTTTCTGAGTCGGCTTACGGATAACAACAATAGGGGTCTGGACTTCTGTTGCAGCCGAGGGTAGAGGCTCTGGAAGAGGTCCATGGGTTGCATTGTCAAGGACTGGTACAATTCTTTCTGGATTTACAGACTATGGCTGGTCTGCTGCAGCCGGTAATGGGTTATTGGAAATGCCCATACCTTTGCGAATTAATAGGTCGATGAGTCTGTGATTAGAAATGCAGTTCTTGGGGCTCTTGGATTTTTTTACAAAACGTGCCATGTTATGCAATGAATGTAGGAGAAAATAAGGAATGTTTATCAATTTCTGATGTCGCAGATGTGATAATAAGATGAAATCAGAAAAATAAACAACTTGGTATTGGCCTTCACAGGTAATGTACCTTTTTAGAAATTCTCCGACTTTCCCCCATGGCTCTGGTAAGGAATTGACATCTACACCTCTGCCTTTTGGTCTGAACTTGCTCAGTGTTGACGAGGAACCCCTTCTGTGCATCCGGGAGTTGTGTTTTTCTGTTAAACCATAGATTTCCTATTCTTGGTAACCCCGTTACAACAACAATGCTTGCTTCTGTTACTGGAATCCTTACCCCATTCACCATTGAATACCCTTCAGTAAGATTTTGACTAAACTCCAATACATCGTCTTCACTAAACTCTTTCAACTTCTGAAAATACGATATCCAGTCGGCCTGAAGAAATATTTGGTAGGCCTCTAGGTGTAGCAGTAAACTGTCCAGAGTTGTGGGTTCATATCTCACAGCTGATCCTCCCATGATGTTTCTTGAGAGTCTAACAGGAACGTAGGAGGAGAAACTCACCTAAATCAGACACACAATAAGCTCGAATGTGGTTTGCAAAAGGAATACAGTGTCTTAGTTAAAAGAAGTGTGGGTGGAAAGGTGGTGGAGGTGTGTATAAAATTCAGAATGAATGGCTAAATTTGCGTCCCCCCCCCCAACTAAGCGGATTGGCTCCAGATGTAACTAGTTAGTAAATAGGAAATCATGCTTTTATATCATCATTACTTTAACACGTAGGATTAATCACGTACCTCAAATCTTACCACACATAACGACCTGTCGGAGTAACCGCACAATCCAATCGCCGTCAGAATGGTGCGCAATAGCTGGCATGAGAGAAATGACAGCTTGTGCAGAGACGTAGTCCTTACTGTAGTTAGCCAACTGGAAATCGTCGAATGTGAAGTCAAGTCATAATGAAGCAACACTTTCGGATAAAGAGCATCAATATTGTCTAATCAGTGTTGCTGTTGCATGAAATATTGGAGGGCTGGAGCCGCAACATTGACAAAAAGAAAGAGTGAAGTGGCAAGAAAGAACAACAGTAATTAGTGTATCTGCATGTTATTTTTCAAAAATGTTGGAGGTAGGTGTAACAACATTGAAATCAGCCAACTTATCGGGAGAAGGTGTAACAACATTGAAATCGGCCAATTTATCGGAAGAAGGTGTAACAGCATTGAAATCAGCCAATTTATTGGAAGAAGGTGTAACAACATTGAAATATGCCAATTTATTGAAAGAAGGTGTAACAACATTGAAATCGACCAATTTATTGGAAGAAGGTGTAACAACATTGAAATCGGCCAATTTATCGGAAGAAGGTGTAACAGTATTGAAATCGGCCAAACGCTACCTTACTTTGTTTCTAGGAAGTTTTTCAACTTTGATGAACTCACCGTTTCCTTTTGTTCATCAATCTACCTGCACACACATAATTGCCTGATACCTTTCAAAGATTTATTAGCATAGTAAAGAAAATAGAAAAATTTCAACTAAAAATAGAGAAATGCAAATTTTGCTGAGATTATCTATATACAAAGTCTGAGCAAAAGAAGTCCTAAAGTTCAGAAGGGGAAGGAGCAAGCTCCTTTCCATTTAAGATTTGATAATCTATATCAGCTGTACAACTAGTTTTGAATTCTGTCTTGGACAATGGATGCTGATACAGACGCAAGCGATGACCATTTGCATGTAAGTGTGTATTGGATCCATCAATAGTAATCAACCGGACTATCCCATTGGGAAAGATAATGTCTACCTTGTAAGGCCCTAGCCATCATGTACGCATCTTACCTTGAAATTCCTTAAAGCGTGAATCATACAACAAAACCCAATCTCCTTTCTGGAATAATTTCTTCTTAATGACTTGGTCATGCCATTTTGTTCGTTGTTGTTGAATCACTGTGGTTTGATGGATGGAGTCCAAATGCTTTTCATCAAGCTTATTGAGCTTCTGCAGTCTGGTTTTCTGTGCCATAGTCAAGTCAAGGTTGACTGTTGATGCAGTTCTTAAGGTTTTTATTTCAAATTCAATGGGAAAAATAGGGCTTTTTCCATATACCATCTCGTAAGGAGAAAAACCAGTTGTGCTCCTCCAAGTAGTTCGGTAAGCCCATAGAGCTTCATGCAGTCTGTCAGACCAATACCTATGATTTTCTCTCACTATTTTAGTAAGAATGGCTTTGATAACTTTGTTGGTGCTTTCCACTTGGCCATTGCCTTGTGGATGGTATGGAGAAGCTATTCTATGTAAAACATGATATTTACTGAGTATAGCTTCAAATTTATGTGATTTGAAAGGGGGTCCTCTATCAGTGACCAATTCTCCGGGAACACCAAACCTAACAAATATATCTTCAAACAAGAATGCTAAGACAACCTCTTCTGACGCTCTGATAAGTGCTTTTGCCTCCACCCACTTGGTCATGTAATATGTATAGACCAATATATAGACTTTCTGATTGGAAGGTGGGTGAATGGGTCCTACAAATCCATGGCCCATCTCTCAAAAGGCTCTAACACTACCTGAGGCTGGAGTGACATCTCATCCCTATGAGTTGGTTGACCCATGCATTGGAAACTATCACAAGCTTTGACATAATTCTTGGCATCTTGAAATATGCTGGGCCAATAATAGCCCATCCTTAAAATTTTATGCCCATTCCTTTTATCAGCAAAATGACCCCCACAAGGGCCATCATGGCAAGCTTTCAGCAGATCATAAACCTCACCATCGCTCACACATCTCCTGATTTCTTGGTCCAGGCCTGTGTAGAAGAGGTATCCTCCTATCCAACTGTACCTAGCACTCTTTTGAATAATTTTCCTTCTTTCTCGAGGAGATAGATGTGGAGGTACCTTCCCTGCAACCAAATAATTAGCAATGTCTGCATACCAAGGTGAGTGAGAAGATACTTGTTATAACCCTAAATTGCGTAGATTACCCCACAACAATACTGCAAACAAATGTTCATCAGGAAATGAATCATCTACAGGTGAATTATCATCATTTATATGTAATCTCGAGAAAAAACCAACAACCACATTTTCTTTTCCTGGTCTATCCACTATAGTGATGTCAAATTCTTGCAGTAGTAACAACCTTCTTATCACTCGGGCATTAGTAATAGGTTTATTCATTAGATATTTAATGGCTGTATGATCATCATGAATAAAAGTTGGGTAACCAGTTACATAATGCCTAAATTTATTGATTGCATATACTACTGCCAAGAATTCTCTTTCAGTAACTGTGTAATTTAACTCAGTAGGAGCCATGTTCTTGCTGATATAGTAGATAGCGTAGGGTTCTTTTTCCTTCTATTGCCCTAGTACTGCACCAATTGCAGTGTCTGAGGCATCTGAAGAAATGTGAAAAGGCAGAGCCCAATTGGGCCCTCTCAAGATGGGAGCTATAGACAATCTCTATTTAAGATCTACAAAGGACAATTCACAGTCGTCAATCCAACGAAAGTTAACATCTTTTGTTAGTAAGAAAAACAATGGAGAGGCAAGTTTAGAGAAATTTTTAATGAATCTCCTGTAATACCCAGCATGCCCTAAAAAACTTCTTACCTCTTTCTGAGTTGATGGAGTTGGAATGTCCAAAATTACCTAGATTTTGGCTGGATCTACCTGAATCCCTGCATAAGAGATGAAGTGTCCCAGCACTACCCCTTCGCGCATCATCATATGACACTTTTTTGTACTTAAAGAAAGATGAGACTGTTTACATCTTTTGAGCACTTTTTCCAGATTAGACAAAGCGTCTTCGAAATTAGTCCCATAAGGTGTAAAGTCATCCATGAATATTTCCATACAATCATTCACCATATCAGAGAAAATACCAATCACAGCTCTCTAGAAAGTGGTTGGTGCATTACACAAGCCAAATGGGAGAACCTTGTAGGAAAATGTACCCCAAGGGCTGGTAAAGGTGGTTTTATCTTGGTCCTGTGGGGCAATTTGTATCTAGTTATAGCCGCTGAATCCATCTAGGAAAGAAAAATATTTTTTTCCGGCTAAGTTATCTAAAACCTGATCAATAAATGGCAGAGGGAAATGATCCTTCTGCGTTGCCTTATTCAGGGCTCTATAGTCCACACACACTCTCCACTTACCATTCTTTTTAGGCATAATAACCAATGGTGATACCCACTCACTGTCTGATATAGGATAGATAAATCCAGCATTGAGAAGTTTCTGAGGTTCTTCTTTAACAATTTCTTTAAGGTTTGGGTTCATCCTCTTTTGCGGTTGGCAAATGGGTCGACATTCTTCTTTGATGTATATATGGTGGGTGCATAGTTCAGAGGGGATGCCTTTCATATCTATGTAATCCCATGCAAATGCTTCTTTATGTTCAGTCAGTAAATTCATCAGTCGGCGAGTTTCATCATTGGAGAGATCGGGATTGATGTTCAAGGTTTTTCCAGGTTAGATTTCTATAGTGATGCTCGTAGATATGACTCTAGGAAATAATTTAGCTTTTGTTGTTTCATCATCTGCTGTTACAACATTTGTTGTTACAACGACTGTTGTTACAGCTGAATCACTCTGATTGTCAGCAATTTTTGAGAACATTTCCGAGTTCATTTCTTCCTGGGCCATAGGGTCAAAGACTCTGATCAATTGGTGGTGCGTGTGATGTGTAACAATAGAGGGGTCACAAATAAAAAAGTTGATTAACTCATCCTCCATCTCATCCTTGAAACTCAGGGCCTTTCCTATAGTTAGCACAGGCAAAGCACTTTCAGCCTCAGTGTCCATCCATAGAGAGTTTTCAGGTTCTGTACTGGGTGTAGCATGAGGATACAGGGTAAGTTTTTTTGTGTCATAACCATCCGAGATGGTCATAGAACCAAATCGAAAACCTATGAAGGTGGCATATGTGGCTAACCATGGTCATCCCAGAATTAGAGGATGGCCTCTCAGACTGGATTTGGGCTGCAACACGACAAAATCAACAGGATACTCCCATGAGTCTACTGAAATAACTAAATCATCGATTACTCCTTCTGGTCTAATGGTAGAGCGATTAGCTAATTCTAGAACAGTAGGAGTAGGTCAGATTTTTGTTCCGAGTTGTAGCAATTGCATAGTTTCTATTGGAATGATGTCAATTAATGCCCCTAAATCAACTAGTACATGCAGAATATATGTCTGTTCAATTTTAACTATGACGGTAGGGTTTCCTGGGTCGCTATATTTAATAGGTGGAGTTTTTCCTAGCATTAGCTCAGACAAATCCCCCACTCCGTGCACTGTGAGGGAATCTTTGGGTTTTCATCCAGGTTTTCTGATACAGAGATCCCTCACAGTCTTGGCATAAATAGGGAAATCCCTTATTTCTTGCAGTAGTGGAATATTAACGTGCATATTTTGCAATTCTCCAAGGAGATTGAAAGATGGTAATTCCACAGGCTTGGTAATTTTTAGTCTTTCAGGGAATGGTGGGTCTGCTGATTCTAGAATGGGTTGGTCAATTTATTCTGTATCAGTAGATGGTCTCTCCCCTGATTCCTTATTTGATTTTGAAGATGGAGCATCTTCAACTATTGGCTCAACTATTCTCCCTGATCTTAAGTTTATTTCATCACAAGGCATAGGAGTAATAGATAAGGATGGCACATTATGTATGTTTATGTTGTGAAAAACCTTACTATTTGGGTTTGGGTTAGGTTGCACATGCATCTGAGGTCGTAAGGGAGGATTGTTTGGTGAGTTATTGGGAGGAAATTGTAGTTGTTGTTGCTGGTATGGGGGTTGGAACTGTTGTTGAAAGAAGTTTGGTTGGTGTTGGCTTTGATAACTAAGTTGTTGTTGAGGACCTCTCCTGTATGGTTTCCATTGCCCATAGTGATTCGGTTGTTGGGGCATAGGTAACCATGCATTGGGATCCTGATAAGAGGGTGACATTTGATTTGGAGGGGGGGCATTCGACTGGCCATATGGTAGTTGATTGTTCCAATAATTAAATGATGGAGGAGAGAATCGAGAATTCATACCTTGACCTCTTGGTTGCCATTGTCTCCTTTGTGTGATCAGATAAACAACCTCTGCTTCCTCATTAGTTGCCTTCATTGATGCTTTTACCCCTGGTAGAGAAGGACATTGGTCAGTGGCATGGTCTAATTCACAAATAAGGCATACCTGGACACTGTTCAGTGGGCACTCCCTTGGTGGATGTTTCTTCCTGCATTTTGGACAGAAAATGCATAATACTTTCTCTGGTTCTACTTGTTTCTGTTTGACCTGCAAAGTATCCATTTGTGAGGTAAAAGAGTTAATCATCTTTGTTTTGAAACTTTCTAACAAATTACCTATTTCTGCTCTTGTTGCTCCTCCATTTGTTGATTTCTGTACCCTTGAAAAAGTAGTATCCTTGGTAGCTGTCTTATTCCTTGTAGATCCTCAAGAACATCTTTTGTAGAGGTCTACAATGTCCTCATAGGATTCCTTAGATATATCTCCTTTGCCAAGAATATTCAACATATCTAAACAATCTTCTCTAACTCCTTTTAGCAAAATGGTTTTCAGAATGTCCTTACTCACATCTGGATGGCCAGACCATTGTATATTGTATTGGAGTCGCTCCACAAAGTCTTCAAGGGTCTCATCCTCCTTCTGTGACATTTTGAACAGTTCCTCTCTTCGTTCCCTTGTTCGATAGTAGTCTTGGTATTTATGCAGGAAAATATGCCTCATTTGTATCCATGTTGAAATGTTTTCCCCTCCAAGGCTCATGAACCATCATAACACATTTCCTTTTAATGTGGATGGAAAAAATTTAAGCTTCTGCACAGTGGTAGTGTAGTTATAGCTTCTACACAAAATGTCAAATTCAAATAGAAACTCATCCAGATCTTCAGTAGATAATCCATGAAAATTTGGGAGAGTCGAGAGAGGTATGTTTTTCATAGGAGCCATCCCTCGTGTGGGAACATCAGAAATAGAAAAAACTAGGGTAGAGATAGTGTTTTCATTGTTTACCCGATCCTCGTTGTTCTATGGATTCTCTTGGTAGAGCTCTTCTTCATTATCCCCTTGATTCTCCATATGTTCTCTCTCCCTCCACTCAATATGAAAAACGTCCCACTCTTCCTTAGTGACTATCCGACCATTGATCTGATAAACAAGTTCTTCTAGGTTTTCTCGGTTCCAGGCTATACTGCCTTGATCCTCAATGTTCTCTAGTGTTGCTTGCTGATTTGTTGATGACGAATCTTTAGCTTCGATTTCAGCTTTAGCTCTTGATGAGAACGATGTTTCAAGAGGGGGTGTTTCTGCTGACTGCGGATAACGTCGTCTTGGAGGATTGGCAAGGTGAAAAATGGATCTT
Organism: Picea abies; assembly: GCA_900067695.1. Taxonomy (NCBI): domain Eukaryota; kingdom Viridiplantae; phylum Streptophyta; class Pinopsida; order Pinales; family Pinaceae; genus Picea; species Picea abies. The sequence continues at coordinate 16,713 of CBVK0102506387.1, forward strand.
GCAGAAGAATCTGCTTTGGATGGTCTGTCTTCCCAGTATGTTAGGATTTATTCCTCCACGTCCTCTGGTGCCTGTAATGTTAGTATTTTGGTGGATTCATTCTCATGTTTGGTGATTCATGCAGATTATTCATTCCTAAAAAAAAACTAGTGTGCTTACCAAAATCTACAATTATCTTCCCCGGAAACGGCGCCAAAATGTTGGGCACTTTAATTGTCTAATTGAATGGAAAATCAAAGTGTTCAATATAAATTGTCAACCCAGGGAAGTCTGTTATTTCAAGATAATTCTGCACAGTCTATGCTAGATTATGAAAGCATC
>CBVK0102506398.1:389-10436 GCA_900067695.1 Picea abies
AGTCCTCTTTCTCCTTTGTGTATCTTTGGATTTCATCTATCAGACCAGCTAATACATTGGTGATATTGGTCCATTGTCATTTGTTTTTATTTTTGTTCCTATGCTCATAGTTTCATTTAGTTTTTGTTTAATTCTTGTTAATAGCTTAGTTGTTTTCTTTCTAACCTTTTACATCACAGCTGTCATGCCTAGCAGAACCCAAGTAGGCATGTAAGCACTCACGTTTTTCCCACACAGCGACGAAAAGAGTACAAACACCAACCAAGAAGGAGGATTCTAGAAACTTTGTCCAGTTTCTAGATGGAAAAAGATTTGAAAATAAGGCCTAGAAAAAAAAGAAAAGGTAAAGGAATCAAAGACAACAAAATACACCCTAAGACTGACCCAAACTAGGAGAAGAGATCCCCAGTCTGGTCTCCAATTCTAATACAATATTTTTCCCCTGTGACCTTGGGTCATGTCACAATAGAGCAAGACCATATATAAAATACAAAACCCTACCCTCACACACAACAATGCTATGAGAAGAACAACTACTTTAAGTCGATAAAGAGAGAGAGAGGAGAGGCCTCACACCTTGTATCCTATGTATGATGTCGATCCTCTCTCTCCACCTTTGACGTCGCTCATGATCTTCACTGGTATGAACCTATAATAGAAGACAAAATCTATGTTGCAACAAGGTAGTTATAGATTCAAATCATACATATAATGTGAAAATATTCGAGTATATGAAATAAGTTAGCATTTATCAACAAATTGAAATCAATTTACACGTGTATGGGGGAAATATAACTCTTTTATTGAAAACAATAAGAATGAGTAGTTACAACCTGAATTGAACCATCGACACTGCCTCCAAGACAACCATCTAGGTTCCTCCAATGGTCCTTCAAGCATCAAATCAACAGGATTTCCCTTCTTCATATGACCAAAAAGGGATAGGAACACACCCTATTGTCATATAAAGGAGAAGAAGAAGTACTAGAAAGAAAGTTCAAGAACAAGGGGATGCTACTCATAGGATGAAGGGAGATAGGGAAGCTTGCAGATTCAACCACATAACGGTGCACCTTGGTTGTCCTCTTCATATATTCCCTCAAAGGTGACTTTATACCATCCTAAAGGGGTTGAGGTGGCTGAATTCAATTTTTTGTGGGCTCAAGGGTGTTTAAGAATGAGTCCAACCGAAAAACATGCTTGAAAATGTGGAATTATTTTATTTTTCATATTTTTGTAGGGCATCCGTGGGTTTCACACTAGCAAAGTATTGACATCCATGGGTTGCACACTAATGACTGATGGCAACAAAACTGTTTTTTTTTAGATGAACTTGATACATAAGGATGTGATTTGGATTTCCAATATAGGTATAAGTACTAAGCCATCTCACAAATGAAGATGATGTGGAAAATTGTGGTATAACACTTGGGGGAAGAGTAAGAGTCAAGCAAGCATGGGAGAAGAAGGAAAATTGAGTAGAAAGAGAAAAAAAAATGTACATATTGATTTTGGGCAGCAAGAGAGGAGTGGGAATGCTAGGAAAGAGGACAAAACATGCTATCCATGGAAAGACATCTTGTTGGTCTGAGTTTGATGTTGAAAATTTGGTTGGGTGCCTGTGACAACTTGGGTGAGTTGTGACTTAATGCTAAGAATGAGGTTGTATGCCTCTAAATGGAATTTTCTATTGAGGAAATGGATCAAGAGCCTTGAGAATGTTGTTGTGAGAACTCATTGAATAAATGAGAATTCCTAGAGTCCTAAGTTGTGACATTTCCTAACCAATTATGTGTACTGGAGCCTTGGAGGGAAGTGGGAAGGCCCAAGGGACTACATGGCAGAGAAGGGGTATCCCATTCCTTGCGTTGTGTAGGTTGAGGGGAAATAGATCTTGTGGATTGGGACTGTTGTTGGAGTAGAACCTAGGTTTTTGGGCTACTGAATTTGGAGAGTGGACAACCAAGAGGGTTAGACCTCTTTCTGGAATCATAGCCTCAGTGCAGGGGTGGCTTGTTGTTGAGAGAAAAGGAACAACAATCCTATCGGTAGGAGGAACAACCTTTGTATGCATCCATTTAGTTATTTATGTTAGGATATTTAGATGCTTAGGAGTTAGTTAAGATCAACTTGGTCTAATGTGTCGCTATGTAAAAGTGTGTTTCTTTAGTATGCGTTAGTTTGAATTTCTAGTTAGGTAATCTGATGGTCACAATATGTTCCCAACATAGAGTGATATGATAGTTCATATTATCCTCAATCTTAATAACTACATTGATCCATGTCTTAACACCCGATTGGTCCATTATATCTATTTAAAGAGCATGGAGGGTCATTTATCAACGATCAATTGTGATAAAATCTCTTGTAAATATCTCTGTAATAGTTTTCTTTTGCATTAATAAATTGCTCCAAGTGGCAACGTTGGCCAGGATCATGGATGTTTCCCCATAGGGGTTTTACCACATCAAAAAATCGGTGTGTTGATCTTTACAAATAAGCTTTATGTTATGTTTATTATGTTAATTCCACTATGTAATGTTTTATATGAATGTTGTTGTGTTTGCTTGAATGGTTGCATTCATGTTTTTAAATATGTTGTTAGTTGCATGAGAGAAATTATGGGTATGTTGCTCTGTTGAGGCCTCAATAACTTCCCCAAGATAGCAGGATTGGGGCCCCTCCTAAAATTATTCCAACTCAGATCCTTTGATCGTTGCACCCATTAGTTAAGTTCTTTTGATTTTCAATGGTTAAGCATTTCCATTTAACTAGATGATTGACATTTTATTTCCTAAGTATTTTGATTTGTGTCATTGTTGTAGTCTTGATTGAGTGTGATAATAATCATGGCAAGTGTGTTTGTGTCACTAGTAGCTTTCATTACACTTATCATATATGCATGTATGGTTTGCACCTTTTGATTCTATGACTAATCCTGACCATGAAAGCATTGTTTATTGTTACACGAGCTTATTATAGATTTTGCAAGACACAAGCTAGATCTAAATTTCATCTCAAAAACGAATTGGTCCTCCCAACACATACTTAGTATCAAGTGCTCCAAACTTCACTGGCTATTTTTGTGGCATAATATTTCTCAGACACTAATAAATGACCTCAATTCCAATGGATGGATTGAAATTAAATCCTGTTACCCCACAATTCCTAGGGGTAACTATAGGAGATCATGTCTCGTGTCCTGCAATGGAGGAAATGATCCTGACCATTGATGATGATTAGAATGTACAAATATGGAAGCCCAACATCCCCCCTCATTCACCTTTACAACGACATGTCAACCAAGGCTCATCACGTCCAAGCAACCCAGAGTATGGGAGATGGTAAGCCATCATCACCATGAGGTATGCTAGTCCTTATTTTATGGAAAGTGTTGTGCTTAATTTGTTGGGCATGTGGATGGGGATGTTTGGTTGAATTTGGATAATGCATCATTGGTTTGGGAATTTGTGTCGGTTGCATTATTTCACCTTGGTGGTCATCTTCTATGCTCTAGTCTCATGTTGTCACCACCCAGAGAAAACGGGTATTACTGGGGGGCCCTCACAAGGGTAATGTTCCATTCCCCAACATACTTGACACTTTCCATCCTGGAGCCTCTCATAGTGTAGTCTAAGTGTACTAAACTTTCACAATGGGTCATGGTCCATTCTCTCATGAGAAGAGGGGCTGAAGGCCAAAAGGTTGATTGTAGCTGCTATTAAAAGAACAAGAAAATGATGCTAAATAAATAAAAGAATGATAACAAAAAAAGACTAACAAAATCCATCCCAAATTTGAGATCTACTCTTTCATTGCTCACTCTGGTCCCAAATAGCAATGTTAAATCATGAAAAATTATAAAACGAGACTTGCAAATATGATAAAGTGGACTAGAAAGATGGTTGATAAAGGGGTTTGGAAAAAATAGTGTGTAAATATGGGGTAGATCAAGACCAAGTGTACCCTCCACAAAGGCACTCATAGAAATGAATTTAGTGAAACCATGAGCCATGGAGCATGCCCTAAAACCATATCACTTTCACACTTAGTCTTGAAGGGTTTTTACTTTACCTATCATACTCGGGACCTATCCCTTTACCTAAGTTATATAATTTCCTATCTATGTGGCACACCTAACAAGGTTGGATGAAGGCCCTCCCATACCTAAACTTGGAAACTCACATGGGGTCCCAGGATGGTCTGATGCTTGAAGGGGATACTAAGGTGAATTGTCTTGCATGGATTATACCTTAAGTTACAAATTACTTTGCATGCGTTAAGGACAAATGTTTCTTATGAACCTTGGCTAACCTTGTTTTATACTTTGATTTGTTTTGGATGGCCCTAGCATGGTTCTTTGAGGGAAGTCCTGGGATTTTACTGAGGACATTGTGCCTTTATTTGCAGGACCTTAGCACATGTGATGTAGAGCATTGGTTCATCTAGTGACTCGTCACCTTCATACATTGAATCTCACATCCTTAGAGCCTTGAATGATGGACAAATGGGATTGGTATCAACATATTCAATAATGATGGCACATGTATGGGATGGAATCCCCACAAGATGGGAGGAGTCCATATCTTATTCCCCACCTAGATCATAGATATTACAGTAGCAGACAGTCAGATACATGGAAAATATGAGATGCAACTCCCAGAGCCTGGACGTTGGGCCTAGTTTGATGATGATGTCATATTTTAGGGTTTGATGGAGATAGGGTTTGGAGGATTACTGGGGTATTGATGATGGTTGTCATGATTTTGAGTGGGGAGAGACATCATTTTCACCCACTCCACTCTGGATTGATGCCATGTGGCCTTTGGAGGCCCCCTCCTTTCCTAAGGAGGCTTGATGTCTCACATGTGTGGGATATTTTGATTTATTTTGCACATTTTAGCATTTATAAAGGGTTAAATGAGGGTTCGACCCCATTTGAATGTTATGTTATGTTATGTTTGTGGAAAAAAGTGTAGCTCTAGGTCCCATATAATAAGGCAAGCTCTCACTTTCATTTTGGATCATCTTTCTCTCACCATTATTAAACTACTTCTGAAATTTTTGGCCCTTGGGGGTTATTATCTCTTTCTCTCTAATGTGTTATGCTTGGAAGGATATTTTATGGATGGTTTTTCTGATTTTGGATGGATGTTTATGTAATTAGGGTGAAATTTTCTTGGTTTCTTGGATAAAGTAAGTAAATTTCTGCAATTTTTGTTTATTCTATTAGTGTTTATGGTGAACTTGCTATTTTGTTGCAAGAAGTCTTGTTTATTGAAACCCTAAGAGAGGAACATAAGTGCTTCTTGCTCTCACAAGGTTATATTTTTATAGATTTGGTTAATTTTCCTTGCTAGGGTTAGAACCCTAAATCCCTAAGGTTCTAGCACTTTAGGATTTTTTCCCTAGATAATTCATCTTTGGTCTAGTTGAAGCTACAAGAAGGGAAGAAAGATTTCTAGGGCTCAAATTTGCTTGCACCCTAGATGTCCTTCTCCTCAAGATCTAATACCTAAGGCCCAAATTTTCTTGCACCTTAGGGTTTAGATCCTACCTCTTGGCTTCAAGTAGATCAATCTTCGTTCCATTGGAAGACTCCATAACCCTATAAAGGCACTAATCTTAAAACACTTTTATGGTGAGTTGATTGATGAGTCTCTCTCTAAACAAATTTAAGCATTCTACTAACTATACTAACTCTAACCCTAGCAAACTCACTATATTTCTTGTTGTTGTTATAAACGTTTACTACAACCATCTAAACTTACATAATATTGTTGCATACACTCATATAAAGGTGGCTTAACTCACTCATAAATTGCCTCTAACAATTGGATAATGTTCTATTGGTTATATGCTTAATTTTCATGGTCATTTGTGCTATTTATAAGAACTTATTATTACTACTATTGCAAATTACTTATTGTTGTCATAAGATTGTTTTATTGATGCAATTTGCAACAACCATAGAAATCTAATTGATCTAATGCCTAAAAGAGGTATTTATTGCATACTTTAGCTTGGAAGTTGTTATATATATGCTGCAAAGTGTTCTTGTTATCGGCAAGTACCGAATCATCTTCAAACCTCTTATCTTTCCTTGACCTAGACCAACCATTCGATGATCAAGATAGGGGGTGGTAGGTTGGATACTAAACTTGATATTTGATCCTTTGAGGTCACTAGGGAATCCACCCTTGTGGTGGACCTCTTCCATCACTAAAACGAGGGAAGTATCTACTTAGGTGACAATGGTAGATTCTTACATTGTTACACAAGATTTGGGGATCTTATGGTGGGATTTGCACAAGTAAAAATCCTACAATAACAAATACTATATAACATAGATGTCTTTGGAATTGATGGAGCTGAATTTGGGTGAAGCAGTAGCAAGAATGAGGCCTCAACTTTGATATAAAAATGATTTTTTTCACAATTTTGGGTACTGGTTAAAGAAAAAATTTCACCTCCAAAATAGGCCCACTGTATTTTTTGTGATATTATGATTACAATTCCATTGACGGAATCAAAATCGAAGGTCCAAAAGTGCCAAAATGATCACCAATGATTTCCCGCCAAACAAGCCTCGTTAACTATGAAACTGATGAAATGATTGAATGAAGTGTTAATTTCTCTCACTGGAAACCTCTCTTTGTGCTCTCTGCATTGAAAAAAATGACACTTCAATTGGAAATCGTATGATAAAGTTATGTACTTTTGAACTCAAACTATTGTTGTGCTAGCATCAACACCCTCCCTTAATTTCTTTACTTCAACTCTGAAGCCATTTATTAGAAGTTAAGAAATTGAGCCCCCTTTGGAGTTTCTTTCCATTAGAAACACTTAGAAACTTTTGCTTGCAAGTTTTGAAGCTCTAACTTATTTATTATTTTGTCTTACAAGTTTTCTTAATGAAAAGTCGGAGTTTTCCTTCACCCTCCAATACACACAGTGTATGTGATCAATATCCATTTGTTGTCAATATGGTGGAACAAAGATAGCTTGTAACCTCTGACAAGGCAGAAGAAGATAACTTCCAACCTTCGACACAATGGAAGCAAGATAGATTCCGAACTCTGACAAGGAAGAAGCAAGATATCTTCCGACCTATGACATGATGGAAACAAGATAACTTACTACCTTTGGCATGATATAAGAAATATAGCTTCTGACCTCCGACACAACATAAGAAATATAGCTTCTGACCTTTGACAAGGTGGAAGAAAGATACATTCTGACCTCTAACAAGACATAATCAAGATAACTTCCAAACTTCGACACGCTGAAAGCAATATAGCTTTTGACCTCCTACAAGGAAAAAGAAAGATAGCTTATGAACTCTGACAAGGTGGAAGAAAGATGGATTCCAAACTTAGACATGGTGGGAGAAATATAGCTTCTAACCTTCGACATAGTGGAAGAAAGATAGATTATGACCTTTGACATGACAAAAGCAAGATAGCTTCTGACCTTTGACATGATGACGGGTCCTATAAAACTACCTTTCATATTTTTTCCATAACTTTTGACTCTAAGCTATGTTTCAAATGCTCCTTATACTATTTTAAATTTATCACCAATATCTAAAACATATCAGTTATAAATTTTAGGATATTTCCCATCATTCGACCCATTTATTGCAAGTTTTCATACTGGCATACAGACATTAGCCTAGGAAACTGATAACACAACATTTCAATGGGGAAATCATCATCAAAGGACCAGAGACAAAACTCAGGGAATTATATCTGCACTACTCACTCAGTTTTCGTTTTATTTATTCATGTTTAAATACCTTTTAAATTTATATTTGGAAATTTTATGTATCGACAACTCATGTATTGGGTGGTGAATGGGAACCATGTACCAGTATTGAAAGAAGATCATATATAGGAGTCTAAATACATATTATGTAAAGGAGTGGATTACAAAGACTTGGATGCTCTACATTAAGACAAAGAGGATTCATTATTACACAACTGTATAAAAGAGGAAGAATATATGAATACAAAGAGAAGCATAAAATAAAAATTCAAATTTGTATATATTTCATCTTTTCTTGGGAAGAAACAAAATGTGGAAGGTGAAGAGTTTGTAATAATTTCTTGGGAATCCATGAAGTCCCAATGAGAAGGGACCAAACTCAGTTATATAAACCCATGATGGCCCACCAACACTAAAAGACAAAATGTGAATGTACACGATGTATGATGTATTAAATTATTAACATTTTTGTCTTTGTTATTCCCTCATCATTTCATAGAGGAAAAGGACAAAAAAATTCCAAATGGAATGTCAAGAGTTGGGAAAGTGGATGGTCAATAGTCAAGTGGCATTTCAATAAATAGGGAGATTGTATTCTAATGGGGGGGGATTTTGGATCTTTTAGTTTTCATGTACTAATGTTGAAACTTTAATGAGGAGAAACATGTTTGGCCAAGCTATTTTTTGGAGGACTCGAATTCGCGTGTTGCATGTGTTGTGGACTATTCTTCTACATTTTACTCATCATTAGGGTTGTGTAAGAATTTATTTCATATGCATGTTTCTTCTGGAGATTTAACTGTGTGAGATTTTTTGAAACGTCCGACGTTTCGAGTGGACACTCCATCCATCATTAGGGACAATAACGTCGAGTGTCCACTCAAAACGTCGAATGTTTCAAAAACTCTCACACAATTAAATCTCTATATGAAACATGCATATTATGGCCAACTATGAAAGCCTACACACTAAAATGTATTTCATGTCATAGACTATTATTATGTTTGATTGTTGCATTCTTATTTCTTTTCTTCAAGGAATATTTGTCTTAATATGTGAACATAGGATTGTAAATGATTGTTTTAATGCTATATTATTCTGGGTTTGCATTTATTTACTCATATTATTTTCTTTTCTCTGTGTGAACTATTTATCGGTCCATTGATATAAATACATCTGGTTATGTGTTTACTTTCTAGTTACCTTTAGTTTCGTCAGGATGCATGCATCTTAGATTAGTTGCATTTCATTCTTTAGCTTAGAAACCATAACCAGTGGATCGAGTCACAACCGGTAAATCCCAAACCAAAAATGGTTGTTGGGCCATAATTTAGATGGGTTCCCTATTCCAAATGCTGTGAGATATAATTGGGACTTCTCACTGGGGGTAATCCTTGCTACTGATCAAGGTCACACAGACCACATCATTGATACCATGTAAAGTTTTGGTGAAACCTGCATAGAGAATCTAGCTATCAATAATTCACTCAAAGCTTGCAAAGTTGAAAGAGAGAGAGAAGAGATGGAGAGAAAGAATAAATATTTTATTTACCAAATGAGAGAGTGGAAAAACACACATGATATACTCTACATGGTTGAAATAATGCACCATAGTAGTGATCTAGAGAGATGTGAAAAGACACTGATAGACACTGAGCAGGCCTTCACTACAAGCCTTAACAAGCTTGAAGGAGATCCATAGACACACAAATGGATGATGAAGTTCCAATCCTTGATGAGGAAAACTATTCTACTTGGAGAATAGAGATGAGAGTGTACTTGAAGACAATGGGAGTAGCTATTTGGAAGGCAACCATCGGTGGATATGTTCCGTTGAAGAACAAGTCAAAGTTTGCAGCTCAAAGGGAAGAAAAGAAGAATGATGCATTGGCTCTCAAGACAATTCTTAGTGGACTCTCAAGCCCTATCAAAGAGAGCATGGGACAATGCACTTCTGCCAAGGATCTATGGCTGAAGCTAGAGGAGACATATCAAAGCAAAGAAGAGAAAGAAGAAATTGAAGACCACTCCATCAAGATCATCAAAGGTAAAGAATCATCAAAAACTCTTGAATGCATTATTTCTAAATGTGATAATAGCACAAAGGAAGATCTTGAAGACATTTCAAATAAAAGCAAAGAAGTATGTGTTGATATTGGCAAAAAGGAAGATCATAAGGATATTTCAAATGAAGGTAAAGAACACTCTAAAGCCCTTGAATGCAATGATGATGATGATGAATTTTTCCCTACAAGTGAAGAAGAAGATGTAGATATAGTT
>CBVK0102506409.1:0-13098 GCA_900067695.1 Picea abies
TGTGCAATTGAAATGATTTATATCAAATTTTTATTTTAAGCCACTACAACCTCCCTCATGCACACATGTCACCCTTAACTTGCCTTTGTATGGTGTTTCTCCTAGACACTTGGCATCCATCCAACATCGAGACCTATGGTTGTCATTGATTTCAAAGTACCAAAGTGTAGATCTTTAACATACCACTCAACCTTTGAAGTAGCATACCATTTATAAGTGGCAAGTAATGTATGGATTCATAGCTCGAATAATGGTTTCCAAAACCACTTCTTGGGCTTCAAAGTGGTATACAAAAACCATTAACCTAGTTTCCCACTTTGAAAACTTGATACCTGGTTTCTGAAATAGGGTTTCGACTTTGAAGTGGTATAAGATTAAAAAAATGCACACCAATATCACTTTTCTCTAAACCCACTCTTTTCATGCTTCCACACATTTTTTAATACTTCTCTGGCATCAAGGTTTTTCCTTCCAAGTGTTCATTGTGGCCTTCAACCATGAAATCAATGAAAACCTACACAATGCCAACTCCAAATTCGATCTCAACTTTCATATTCAAAATTATAATCCACAATCCTTTGTTTCCAATAGGAATTCAACTGTGTTGTTGTCAAATTCAACCTTTTCCATTGATGTGTGTGTGTGTGTGTGTGTTTTCTTCTCTAATAGTTTGCTCAATTTCATGAAGTTGAGCCCCGCAATTCATGATTATAACCAACAATGCTTCCATGCCAAGACCGTATGCTATGTTAAGAACACAATTTGGGCATTTTGAAGCCATGAATATCTCAATTATGGGCTTTATACACTTCTTTCCCCAAATTTTCTCATTGACATTCTATCAAACACTTGAAACACAAACCATAAATTCTCCCTACATAGTCTAATTTCAGCCTATACAGCCTGAATGTTGTAACCAATGGCTCTGATATCATATTGTAATGTCCTTAGTTACCAAATTTATACTATAATCAACATTATGTTATAGAATTTATTGGTAAATAATATAAATTAACAATGGAAATAACATTGCTCATTTTAATTTCATATATTACCCATGTATACATCCAACCATTCCAACACATAAAACATGTTTTCCGATAATACATAAAATACTAATAGCTAGCGAATGGGATAACATAGTAGCATACATATCCAGTCCTTCCCCATAAAAAAAATTACATTTCTTACATGATTTTGGTATGCACGATGCCAAATACATTCATTTGGTACATCTAAAATTTAATTTATAGAATAGAGGCACGATTATCCTCTGTTATTTAAATAATAATGGTTGTAATACCCATGAAATATGTATATGAATAACTCTCAGTCATTCCAGAATGCATTCTTGATACATTGCTAAATTATAGATTTTGAATTTCCCAATTAAGGACATAATCTTTAAACACAATAGACCTGCAAATGCTAATCTTCAACAATTAAACAACATTAACTAATTTATTGATTTGTTTAGTGGATGTGCTTGGGGAAATAGCTCCACGGGAGCAATTTTCCTCCCAATTATAGGCACTAACCCATGTATGTTCCACCCATGTGCTAAACAATGAAACAACAAGGGAAAATTTACAAGCTATTGTTCTAGTTCTTCTCACTTGGCCCAATTGCTAGATATCACAAACAAAGAAATTACATTTCAGAGTATTTTGACTACAACAATCCCACTCAACGAGCCTCTCTTCTCCATCGTCCTACACAACACAAGGAATGGAATCCACTTCTCTACTAAACAATCCCTCGAGCTATCCCCCTTCCCTCTAATGCTCCAATGCAAACATGACAAGGAATCTCCATTGCTAGTAGTAGGGGTTTCTATTTGTAACTAAAATTTCCCTTTTCTCCCAACAACTACCCATTCTTAGCAACAAACTATGACAGCATGCCCCCTTGGTATAATGCACTCCCATCTTCCCCAATATTAAGAAAATACCCTTCCCAAAAGCTTGCATGGACACAACACTTGCATGGAGAGCATTTTCCCTTCCATGAAACTTGGGAAAATAAAACATGAGACACACAAGGAAAAAGGATATGAAGGCTTGGAATAATGACATTGGGAAACAATGACAAAATATTATTTCTTGAACTCACTTCCTGTGAGACACACAAGAAAAAAGGATAGGAAGGCTTAGAATAATGACACTTGGGGAACAACAATAAAATATTAGTTCTTGAACTCATCATACTTCCCCACTCATTGCTTCATTTCCCCCATGGTGCTCCTAGGAAGTTATAACCCCAAGTGCACCTTATTATTATATATTAATTCCAATAGAATCATGAAATGGTAATTCACTTACCAAACTTACCACACACTTACACATCATGCATCGTCGAGCTTTGGCTCATCCTTGTCCACTTGAAGCAATAGTACATGCATCATGTTCAATGTTCACATGGGGTGTTGTAAAAGGTTCCATCACAACTAGGGCAAGGGATGTATCATCCCCACTAAAGGCATTATAATCTCTCTACTCTACATTTTTATTGATTTGTGTTTAGATTTGTATATCTAGTGTTGATTTATTAAATTGCACACACACACACACACACACACACATCTTTGTATTGGAGATTGGGTCAAGTCTTGTTTTGTGAGAAATTGGATCTATGTGTGTAATATCTTTTGGGATGTGGTGTAGTCTTGGAAACCTATCACAACTCTCCTCTTCAGCCTAGGGAGCTACATCACCCATGGCAGTGAAATCCATATGAGTGTTTTATATTTTCTCTTTGCTTTTCCAACATTAGGGTTTTTAGCTCATTAAGGGAACTGTCAGTTAATTAACCCTAGTTGGTCGACTCTCTTTCCTCCTCTAAGTTTTTGTAAATCCTATCTATTACCTAATTTAAGTATCCTAATTATCTATATTCATAAATTAGCATTAATAATACCTTGAGATCCCAATTATCTTAGTGGCCTTCTCTCTCTTTTTGGTCTTCCCATCTTACCTTAGGAATTCTCAGTTTAAGCCTAAAATCGAGTGGTGACTCCACTCTTCTCGTTTCCCCTCTTAGTAGTGTGTGTGTGTGTGTAATTGGGTGGTATTCCATCCCTACCTTCACATTTATGTGTTATAGCAACAATCCATTTGTCCACCACATTTTGGTGACTCCATTTAGGAATTTTCATCAACCCTTCCCTCTCTTGAAAAAAGGTTCTCTCTTATTTTCCGTGTTCAATCCCTACTCCCATCATAAGGGGGTATTATCTCTTTCTTTTCCACGAGAGGGAAGGTCCCTCTTCTCCCTCACTTTTTATTTCCTCAATTACTCCCTAGAGTAGTACTTTCTTTGAGCCTCTATCTCTATATGGTGGAGGTTTTCTAATTTTGCACCATTGACATAGTAGGTTATGCAGCTTCTCATGATCCTCATTGTTCACCTTGCATTCTTAGAACCAAACCAAACTTCCCTCGAGGTATCAACTATTCTTGAGGTCACTACTTGTGGCCTCCTACACCCCTCTACCAAGGTCATTATTATTCCCATGTCGAGGAAGAAGAAAAACAATCCCTTCGTGCCTAAGAACGAGGAGAAAGTTCTCAGTCATAGTGACCTAAGGAATTATTTATCCTATGCAAGCCTATATTTCCTCCTTATAAGGAACAGATCAGGAATTATTTATCCTATGCAAGCCTATATTTCCTCCTTATAAGGAACCTTCCAATGACAAACAAGTCCTCTTCCCCTCTATCTCCCTCATCTCCCACTTCCTTGTACTTGGATCCCCTGAGCATTGGTGCTTTTGTAATGGCTACATAAACCTTACCGTAGACACTAATCCATACAAGCCAAGTTTACATTCAACCACCCTGAAAATATTCAAATATTGGCTAAGGGATATCAACATTTTCCCCCAACCTTTGGTATGCCCCCCTCTTTAGAGAAGTATCCATGCAACATTTCCCTCAAATTTGATCAAAGTCTTCATGAAAACTATAACAAAACCATCAACTAAGTACACATCCCAACACATGTTGCGCAACACAACAAGCACACATTCCACCAATCACTCAAGGAAAAACATACATTCCAACATTCTCTCAACCATAAGGACAAGCATATATTCCAACAATGTCACAACTTCCTAGACAAGCATTCCTCGCAAACATGACACCCTCTTAAACAAATTTTCACAATTGTTTGGACAATTATTCATGCCAACAATATCACAACCCTTGACTATCATGTTTCAAGGGGTGGAAACCAAGCATGCTCATTAACAACAACCTTTCCTTTTTGAGCTCAAGACCCTTCCCTCGACAAGATTGTGAAAACATGGCATTTTCCAAATCTATCTGAATCACTTAAGTTTGGGGCCTTTGTTGAAGAATATCCTTGGTGTTGCTTGGAGGCTTTTGCTATGGATAAATTTGAGTTCATGGGCAACACCAATATCTTGGTAAAAATATGTTTATGATCCTTGATAAGAAATGGCATCCACTTGTTCCATCTTATCTCTAAAGGGTCGGTGTATGAACTCCACCTATTAACATACAAGTTCATCCAACACTTTGACATGCCTAGATTAGATTTCTTTGGAATGTTTACCCTCATGGGTCTCAAGCAAGAAAAAAGGGAATCTTTCTCAACATTCATACGCCAATGGCATAATGCTCTACATAACTACACGTCAAAGATTACCGAAGACACTCTCTATGATATTTTCAAATGGGCCCTAAACTAAGAGAATAGAGCCAAAGTGGTTTTTGAAGACGCTGAATTAACAAAACATGTCATTCACCAAATCCTCCACATAGAGAATGCCTATGTCAAAGTGGTTATGGAAGAAAGCAAATCTAAATAACCTAAAGCAAAATTCTATAACAAAGATGCAATAGGCGACAAGGTGATAGAAGCGCCCCTACCTAAAACTGAGATTGAAATCATCTTCTACAACAAAGAAAAGGAGCAACCTAACCTGTCTACCTCAACTACCAATATGTGGTGGGAATCCCACAACTGAGATATGCACAATACCAAAGATTTTCAAAATATCAAAGAAATTGGAAAAGAGAAAGGCCAAACTAATCAACCTCACAAACCCAAAACCAATGTTGCAAAAGTAAATTCCAAACTCAAAAAATATAAGGACCCATGTTAAACCATGAGCCTCCTTCCAAAAGTTCTTTGAAGAAAAAAAGGGCTACCTTTGAACTCATGTTTAATTCCATCGATGATGAAGAAGAAGAGGATTTGCTTCCTTCCCTGGAGAAAAACAGAAGGATTCTATTGATCCATCTTTATCTAATCACCTAAAATCACAAAGACAGTCTTTATGGTTGAAAAGGTCCCAAGAAAACTAGGATAAAATCCATATTGGATTAGATTTGTGATTGTTTCTCATCTCGAGAAGGCATTCTCTCTATAGGATTCCTTGCCTAATATCATCAACCTATATACCATTCTTGTGAATCATTGGGTAAGTGTCTCTCTCGAGAAACATATGTTAGAACCACCTCTTAGCCTCATCGATGTTGAAGGTACCCTACTCTATCATTGGATAGGATTTGTTTCTCATAGCTAACAAAAAATATCTATCCCTCCTACCTTTTCTCCTCCTCCCATGGTCCAAGCCATGGATTCTTAATCCTTCTCCTTTTCTTCCCTTAGTCAGAGCCTCTCCTCTCATGCCTCCTAGATGTCCTTCATGGATTTCCTTAGGGCATGCCTTGACTAAGGGCTTCCATTATTGATACCCTCTCTAGTTTCTCTCCCTAGATTTCTCAAGCTCATGCCCCCTCTCTTTCCTTTGTCATTTCTAACATCCCCTCTAATAAAGAAAAAAAGGTTAACTCCATGAATCTATTCTTTATCGAGATCTGTTGCAATGAATTCTTGATCAAACAAGTCATTATTGACCCCATATTTTCACTTAATATCATTATGGCTCCCATCTATCATGCTCTCTATCCTATCCACTTCTCTTCCAGTCCTTGGACCCTCCAAGGAGACAATATATTTGAGACCAAACCTCTTGGGGTTGTTGAGATTCCCTTATCCCTTAGCCTGAAGAGTGTGAACACCCATTTTTCATTATTCCTAGGAGATGTGGAGTACAATATCTCCTTGATCCATTCCCCCAACTTCCTTAGCCTTTTCCTCTTCCTCTCTCTCTGAATTTTGCATGTCTAGTTCAGATTCCTCCTCTGGCCTTATTTTCCTTTTATTCTCACATGTGTGAGCATCCTCAAGGGCAACCCATATGGGTTCCTCACTTCATCACCTCCTCGCCCACCCTAAATAGATTGAAGCAACCTTCTCTTCCTCCCCCATGCTTCCCCCCTATCTCTTATACACCTAGGGAATGGTTTCCATTTATCCTTAGCTTCTTACTAGTAGCCTAAGGTAATTTGCATAAAATTTAGAAGGTTTCCATGCTTTAGTATGGGTTTACTAAGTTGAATAAATACCCATCCTAAATGGTACCTTTGTGGGGACAACATAGGCCTCTTGTGAATTACCCTTGGATTACTCCCATGCATCTTCTTATTTATGTCATTTCTTGCAACTCACTACTATTCCCATATTATGGATAAGATGTCCTGCAAGGGGGACAAAATGTAGCATACAATATTTTCACTTAGTACTCACATGTGCCTATCCATTGAGAGGCACATTGTGTGGTACACTCATGTGCCACATTCATCTTTGATCCCCCTTATGATGATACAATACCTCTTAATAACTACTCCAATGTGATGGACCATATTCCTAGAGCTCCCTTCACTTTACTCTAGACATGGGACCTCTTTGGGATTCCTAGCACCCAAGTGGGTTCCTTAGGTGACTTCTCTCCCTCGGTCTTTAGTCGTAGGTCACTATTTTGGTTCACTTTGACCTTTAGGGCACCCATTTGGGAAATTTCCTAATTTCATGGGTCTATTTTAGGGTCAATTCACCTTTATTGGTTCCATGGTCACTTGGGATACCTCGTTTCAGGTACATAGCAACCCAAATCCATGTTGGGATTGTTATTTATGGAGTCAATTTGAGTCAAACCTCATTAACCTTACCTTATCTCTTGGATAAAATCATATCATGGGATTCCCTAGGGGTGTCACATTTGTGAATATGCAACACGTGTGACATAAAGTCATTTTGGGCCTAAAAACTAGTGCCACCGTCTTACCAAACCTATAGAATTGAGTAAACAAGCACAATATGACAATTTTATATGACTCAAACCCTCCAATGACCAACCTAACAATCTAAAGTCTCTTCAATTATTCTATTTTGGAAAACCTCGATTTGCATATATAGACTTGAATTGGTGATCAAGCTTCTTTCACCTCTCTCATGTCCTAGGGATACTCACACCTATCATCTCCAACACTTTTACAGGGATCCCTTGTGGTTATCTTAGCTCCAACCATGAAAGTTTGATTGGTTCATCCTAGGTCATCTTTATTGGCTTAGTTCCACTCATACCTTGAATGTTTCAACCCTAAAACCTCAAGGGAGGTTCCATCAGAGCTAGGGAAAGGGAGGTATCATCCCCACTAAGGGCACTAGGGTTTCTCTTCTTTGCATTATTATTGATTTATATTTACAATAATAGGCCCAATGTTGATCAACCTAGTGGGTTAGCTTGAGTGGTTGATTAGTGTGAATTACAAATATGAGGTCTTGGGGTCAACTCCCCAAGTCGTTTGCGTTTTGTCATGTACTCAATATTGTGGGCCTCACTCTATGTCCCGACCATTTCAGCCTCACCAAATCTACATCACTTTATTTACACTAGGTACCATCCTCAAAATGAGAGGAAGTGCTCAAGGGTTTCGCATAGATCAATATTCAAGGATAAAAGAGAGACACAATGTTGATTGATTATATTGCATATATGCATCTTTATACCGGAGATCAGACAAGTCTTATCTTGAGGAAATTGGAGCTATGTGTGGAGGATCTTTCAAGATGTGGAGCACTCCTATAACCTGTCATAATTCTCTTCTTCAGCCCAAGGATCTTCATCAACTGTAGTAGTGAACTTTGGGTGAATTTTTTTCCATTCTTATCTTCACATTTCCAACACTAGGGTTTCTAACTTATTAAAACAATTGTTGGTTAATTAAACATAGTTAGTTAGTTCTCTTTCCTTATATGATTTGCTGATAGAACCTAATATGAAACATATGTGAAGTAAAGTAACCATCTATAGCCATAGGTTAACATTTACAAGATCTTAATATCCTAATTAACCTAGTAGCCTTGCCTCTTTTTTTGACATTCTCTTATCTTACCACAAGGTTTCTTGTTTTATCCCTAAAACTCAATGGAAACTCCACTCTCCTCTCCTCCCTCCAATAGTGTGTGTGCTCTTAAGTGCTCTTCCATCCCTATCCTCACATTGAATATGGTAGGAATAATATGTTTTTCCTCTACATGAATGACTTATGCCAACCTTGTTGGCCTCCCAAAATTGGTTGTGGATTTAGTTGGGCCAAATCTTCAAATGTATAGGCATACCATTTGTTTTCCAGGGCTCTTCTATTGACATTTAGGAATCAATTTTGCAATGTGTGAAGAATAAGATAGATAAATGAATTACTAAACATTTATTTTTGGTTAACAAATTTCATATTTGCATAAAACCATGGTTACAAGACATGTTTACTACTCATCTTGTTATGTCCCCTCTAATGCAACCTAATTTCTCCTAGAAAAGGTCTTATGAGAAATTTATTTGGAAGGGCTCCAACGAGTCAACTAGAAGCTATGTTGTACCCTGAGAAACCTTGATGGCTAGGGGTGGTAGGTGCGAGGGGAATCATCCTTGATCTTGAATAACATCACAAAATAAGTTATGAATGGGATCTTGTTGAAACAACCAAGAATCAAGCATAGGATTTGTCTCTTTATCAAGGGATCGAGATCCTTGAGTCAAGGTAAATCAAGAAATTGATAATTGTAGGAGATTCATCAATCATAGTGAAGCACATGCACAATTTAACTACACTGGTGGATTGCAATTTGGCAAGGCTCGAACTAAAGATAAACAAAGAGGCAAAGATATTTAACTTGATTGAGTATTATTATGTGTCGAGGGCTTGAAATCATTAATCAAATCTCTTGGCTAATGAGGCCTTCCATATGGAGGTGGGGAATCTAAGAAAAAAAGATGGGACCATGGTAACACTGATCCCATAGTAAGTTAATCAATGACTAAACCAAAGTATGAAATGAATTCCCCATGCATTTCCAAGTGGAAAATCGAGCTTAATAAGAAAGGATGAGCTTTAATGCCCTTGAGTCTCATGGTACACTCACAGATGTTGTGTTTAATGGTGGAGTACCCTCATATGTTTGTAATAGTGAAAATGATGTAGGAAGGTGGGAGTATTATGGATCTTGGCCTAGATGGTTGCCTTGCTAGCTTGAGTCTTGCTTTACTGCTTGTAGAGTGGTACCCTCTAATTTAGGAATTGTGGGCTAGAATTAGGCATTTTTTGTGGGACATAGGGATTTCTTATTTCAAGGATTTAGTGCGAGGTAGAGTAGAAGATCAAAACAAGGTTTGGACCAAGTGTGAAATGAACCTATACTTTAAGGTATTTTGGAAAATCATGACTATGGGGGACCATAATCATCTATGATACTATTTCTTTTGTGAGGTTTTGGAAATCCAAAGAGTATTAAGGAGGCATGCGAGTCTATTGGTAGAAATTTTGATAGCCATCTCCATCATGACAAGCATAATTTACTTTTAGGAGGAAACTCAAAATATTGGGCATGAAAAAATCCTGGAAATTGTGACTCAACAAACATGTAAAATTAAGAAATTAGAGGCAAAGTGCAACATATTACATCATGTGGTAATAATCTTTGCAAGGAGCTCACTATATATAGTTTCTCAACAAAGAATTTCATTTGGCTTGGCTCTTGAAGGAGGAAAACAGGAAGAATTAGTCTAGCAAGAACCTAGGGATGTGGAGATGGAATTCATGGATCAAGAAGAAATCCCATATTAGAGGAATAGAATGAAGCTCATAGTGAGGATGTCTTTGTTTGAATCCATGTTTTAGTTATTTTTTGCAAAGTAATTTTAATATTAAGCTAGTTTAATAGGGCATATACCAGTAGGATTCTATGTTATTTCTCTTTGAAAGATAGAAAAATACCTTCTACGGTTAATTCTCTATAATTTTGGATATTCTCTTAATAATTATCTCTTGGACGGACTTGTTTTTGTATTACTATGTTAAACAATGTGGCTGCAACACCTTTTTGATACAAAATATATCCATTTTATTTATAAAAAAACTCGGTGGCCTAGATGTCATTAGAACAAGGATTCAAGCCCGAGCACTTTGTGCAAAATGGGTGATTTGAGTAGTCAAAGGAAAGGAAGAATGGAAGGTCCTTCTTAGTCATTGAACTCAACAAGGATTTCCTCTTGGGAAGAGGGCGTGGCAAAGGATCTATTTGTAAACCCTTATGCTCACTCCTTCTCGTGTTAGGATCATGGGTAGTTTTGTTATTCAAAGCAGTTGGAAGGCCATAAGACCCTCCCTTTCTTGGAAGGAGACCTCTTTTTGATCCAACCTATTATTTAATGATCATTGTCTTTGGTGGTTGCCTCTTGTTCTTTTTTAGAGGGAGCCATTGGCCAAATCCTCTTGACTCTCGGGCTTAAGTCTCTTAAGGATCTCGAGGCATGATATTTGTTCTACTAACAGTCTTTTGGATGGCCCCTCCAAGGATTGAATCCACTGGGGCGAGGTTAAAAGGAAGTTTTCACTGGCCAATTTTGATAATTCATCTCGAGCCACATATCAGGGCTCATTCTTGAGAAACTATTGTTGAAACCTAGATTCCCAATGCCTTGATCTTGGTGGAAAGGGTGGAACTAGGGAAATACCATGGATTTTTTAGATATAAGCAAGCCACGACATACAAAAGGTTCTAGTCCAAACCTTTTCTCGAAAACATACTAAGCAATCTTTGGAAATTGAAGTCCAAACAAAAACTTAGTTATTTCAACTTTGCTCATTTGGAAACCGATTTTGATAATTTTTTCTTGGTGCCTAACTATGGGAGAATTTTCTTGGGATAATAAGTTAATTTACCTAGGTGTGTCCAACCTACATTGTCTATATTGTGGAAGAACATAAATCCTTAAGCACCTCTGCTAGTTTTTCCATTTGGCCAAGATTTTGTGGGCCTAGGCTAAGGTCCTTTATTAGCAATATCTCCCAGTATCCATTGCATGGCAGACAACCTTGATTAGATATTGTTTACATTGGGCCATTGAATATGAGTCTACATGGATGCTTATCAAACCTAAGATCCTCTTTTGGCTTTGAAAAAAGGGAAATGATGTGTTGTTTAATGCAAATGTTTCACATCATAGTTTATCATGGTCTGATGGCACAATGATATATATACTAGTGTGTTAATGTAGATCACTATGAAAATGCATAAAGTGAGGCTCAAAATGGAGAATTTAGACGAATTGTTGAAGCACTAGGATGGAGCCTCATGCTCAATGATTAGAGTGCCATCCCTATTGGTCCACTTGGCCCATTTGGCTCTTATGGCCCACATGGCCTTTCAAGGCAACTCGGTTATGCAGGTTCCCATTAGAGTTCTCAACAAACTAGGCCCCACCTTGATACATATTATTTGGAGAATGAAATGAAGGCAGAGATGTAACAAGGAAACACACAAAGACATTGCAAGAAACACAATAATACAATTAAACTCATATTCTATTAATGATTGTCTGGAATAGAAAAGACTATAAAAATGCAAAGCATGTAAGCTATATAGAATGGTGGTAGCTTATCTTTGAAGATAGAGATGTGATGACTACGCTCATTCACAAGAAAATGTTTACAATGAGGCTCAAAATGCCTTTTTAACATAAAACATTAACGAGAAAACCTTGAACATCCAAAACCCTAACTTTAGAAGATGAATTGCCAAATAGTTTGTGGGTCCCGATGGGGGTAGTTCATAGGTCAACTTCCCGAGGCAATAACTTTTGCATACAATCTCTATTTAGGGTGCTCGATATATTTTTGGAAAGGTTTAACCGAGAAGTTCAACTTTTGGTTGGGGCCAACCTATGTTGCAGGAAATCCCTAGCCCCTCGAATGTCCAAAAAACATTGTTTAGGGACTTAAAACGGCTCTGAAAGTTTATGACCCAAAAAAACTATAGAAAATTGCCAAGGTGGAAAACTATGTTTTGAGCCAGTGGAATAGGTGGGTGGCCACGGATATCCACTTGGATCATTCTTGCCTCCTCTGGAAGCAATGGTCCCCATTATGTCAAGTTCCCATGGGAGATGGGGAAGCTTTTGTTGAATTTGAACCTTGGTGAGCTACTTGCTTTACTGAAGAAGTTGTCATGTTTGTACTTAGCATTATCTTGTTGAAAGATGCCATGAACCTATTATTGGAGGGGTTGGATCCGTTCAACCAATCTAGCTACGTGATTTGCCTTGCTATGAGTATGGGAGGACTCTGTCAGTGAAGATTCAACATGAAGAGTTATATCAATGGGGGCTAATGATTGGAACCCTAAGGACACATGAAAAGGGTTGTGGCCAATAGAGCTATGAAATGCTTTGTTATAACTTTGCTTGACTGGGCGGTGTGGAGGCACCCCCATATCTGAAGAAAGAATATCTTTATGCTCTTCTACATTCTTGTCGACCTACTTCTGTTGGATAGAAAGGTCTTGGGCCGAGGTTGCAGTGGTCACAGTGTCCTTCTGTTCACCTTTTGACGAGATGATGAAGATGCTAAACTTTGTGGTATGAGAGATTACTTTGCGACATTTCTTCCCGAGACAATAGTCAGAACTACCTCTGGTACCTTGTAGTATTGACCCCCCAGAGTAACAATGACACCACAGGGTTGAGACTCATAAAGAACATGATGATTCCACATACATGATAGACCTAAAAGAACATCACAATCTTCCATTGGGGTAACATCACATAGTACTTCATCCTTGAAGGGCTTGATGTCGTAGGACACGAGACACTACTATCTGATGCAGAGATCTCGTCCATGGCAGAGCCACCCAATGTTGTGTTGTTGATGAATCCAATTGCTTAACGAC
>CBVK0102506411.1:0-20184 GCA_900067695.1 Picea abies
CATTTAGATTTTCGGCCTAAGAAATGGGTCACGGGCTAGATCCCGTCCAAGAGGTGGGTGCCCCAAGGGGGGATGCACAGAACAACCGGACCTCAGCCTTCAACCCTTCACGGGTATCTCCTTGCCTTATGGTGATTGGAACACTTGACTTGGAGGATTTGAAGTTCCCTATTTGACAACCTCTATGTTTTGACAATGTGAGAACCAGATAACGGGGAGTTATTTGGATGCGTATCCCCAAAATCCTACCTAGACTAAAAAATTTCTTTTGGCACCTCCTGTGGAGGAAAACTTAGTGAGTTTTTAGAAATATTTTAGATGATGTTTTTTTGTGAGGCTGGAGGTGAGAACCAACCTCGTTTGATTAAAAGTGGGAGCGGATAGTCCTGTCAAGAAAAGATGGGGTATTTTCGGAATCCCTTTGGAGGAAACTTACTTAGACCTCCACATTTCGAGAAGAGGCTATGTGAGTGATGAGTGACTTTTGTGTGTGAGTGAAAGTGTGCCAAGTTTTAGTCAGGGGTGATTTTAAGAACCCCCCCTAAATTTATATGTATAATAAATGGGCGAATCCCCATGATACATAGGAAAAATTGAGGGCTATTTTATCAATAATATAAAATGTATATATAATTTTTTGGCGAATATTTTAGTCAATTATATAATCTTGTAAAATATTGGCGAATATTTCACTGAATTATAAAATCTTGTAAAATATTGGCGAATCTTTCACTGAATTATAAAATCTTGTAAAATATTGGCTAGTGGTGTTGGGTAAACAAATGGACTTCACACAACATTTCACCACATCTACTACAGTAAAGTCGACCAAAATTGACAAAGAGCATTTTGTATAGGCCAATTGCAAAATGTGTTTCAATCTACAAATGGAGTTCACAACATTGTCAACATTCACTACATCTGCTACAATAAAGTCAACCAACATCAACATTCACTACATCTACTACAATAAAGTCAACCAACATTTCACCCAACATCAACATTCACTACATCTACTACAATAAAGTCAACCAACATTTCAGTACATCTGTTATACTTCTACAAATAATAGTTTTCATAGGCCAATTAAACAAAAGGTGTTTCCATCTACAAATGGACTTATCACAACATTTCACCACATCTTCTACATGGGCCAATTAAACAACAAGTGTTTCAATCTACAAATGGACTTCACATAACATTTCACCATGTCTGCTACAATAAAGTTAACCAAAATTGACAAAGAGCATTTTGCATAGGCCAATTAAACAATTGCATAGGCCCCAATTAAAAAATGTGTTTCAATCTACAAATGGACTTCATGATGCCTTTCACCACATCTACTATATAATCCAATCAAATAACAAGTTTTTCAATCTACAAATGGACTTCACAAAACATTTCACTGCATCTGTTGTAGTAAAATCGACCAAAATTGACACCAGCATTTTTCACACAACATTTCACCATGTCTGCTATAGTTCACTACGTCTGCTATAGCAAAGTCACCAAAATTGACAATAGGTGTTTCAATCTACAAATGGCCTTCACACAACATTTCACTACATCTGTTACATAGGCCAGTGAGATCGCTCTTCCGATCTCACCTATAAAGGGCATCTCTAAGGCTTGACTTACCAGTCTGCAAAAAGAAACAATTAGAGATTGATAAATGAACTTTAGAAACATGCACATTTGAGACTGCAAAATGTTATATCCTCCATAACTTGGATATGGGAACCCAACCAGGGTTTAATCTAAAAGTGTTTAAAACATAGGATCTTTTTAAGAAGGATGGGATAGTATAGAGACAATTTGGGGAAGGTTTACAACAATTGAAATGGAGAAACAAGAAGAAACAATTGGTTCTCTGTTTAAAATCCAATTGGCCAAGAATGATCATTTGCAGCTAAAGCCTAAAATGGCTTGGAAAATTCGAACTCTGAATGATGAAACTGAAATAGGAAGAAAGTTAAATTAAGTCACCATTTCTCCAAGAAGTGCCATGAAACCCAAGAGTTACTATCAAGGCGAGATTTGGTCCACCTTTGAGAAAAAGCATAGAAGAGAAAAATTGGGCGGTGCCCTTAAAACAAAACCAGCTGCAGTTTTCCAAGGGTGGAGTTCTGGCCAAAATAACTAACAACTTTCAAGACAAGATGAGGTGCACACCACCTCGGGCATAGAACAAAAAGATGAGTAACAAACATATTTGTAAGAAAAATCTTCCAAGATTACATAAATATACAATGAATCTCACTTTTCTAGAAAGAAGGTTCACACAAAGCATCTCCATACTGGGAAAAAGCAAATGTTGAGCACTGTTGAGAAGTTAGAACTGAGGAGTGTGTACTTGGG
Source organism: Picea abies (assembly GCA_900067695.1). Lineage (NCBI taxonomy): Eukaryota > Viridiplantae > Streptophyta > Pinopsida > Pinales > Pinaceae > Picea > Picea abies. The sequence continues at coordinate 2,359 of CBVK0102506411.1, forward strand.
TTCAATCAATGGTATAAAAAAGGGGAGGACCTTCCAAGCTACAGTGAGAACGTAGATACCTGAGAAGCATGGAGTTACATATGACACCTGAGCTTCACCAACTCAAAACCAAAGAAAACAACTTCCTAGAAATGCAGTTTGCAATCATTGTCAAACATAATGCAGTTTCCCTCTTTATGGATCTCTTCTACAACAAAATGTTGATTTACCTTAGGAAGAGTATCCCAGTACACATCAGGAACCTCCATTTCAGAAAGAACCTGCTCATTTATGGACTTTGCAGCTTTGAAGATCTGACTTATACAATCTCTTTGGTAAAGCAACTTTTTCCTTGTTTCATCTGATAGCCCATTCGCAGGTACTCTTGGAATTGACAACCACCATTTTTTTCCTTGCTCCTTGCTTCTATTACCAAAGTCATCTACTACCGTATTACCTCCTTCAGCATACCAAAATTCTGTCTGGTCGATGCTATCCAGAGATTCCTTCAAGCATCACACATCAGAAAAAGTAAGAACACATTTAAAATGAGCTTTACAAAAGAGAGCTATCTTGATTGTTAGACAAATCCAGTGACTAAGAACGAAATAGTTACTTACAATCAACATGGCATCCAAATTTCTCAATGCTGGAAGATTCATATGGATGTCAGACCGAGGCCTGGGTGTCATAATCTAGATATAAATAGAAGACTTGTTAGTCTACACTACTGGAAAGCTCATCAGCTGTCTAATGTAAATGGCTGAATTCCAGTGGCATTCCTTGATTTTAATAATTTTTATGTGAGAGAAATGGAAAAACAAATTAAAAGCGCTATTTTATTTTTATGAAAACCCAATGCAAATGTCATCCATTCACAGAGTAGTCATTTATTCACAGAGTACATGTTATACCATCGTTACATCAAGAGAAACTTCTCCCTACCAACTGATGCAAGGATACTAAGTGTAGATACAAGGCGAATTATGGTGCAATAACAATAAATATTCCCAGTTATAATGCTCTAAGTTCCTACAACTGGTTTTAGTCAATACCAACACAGCAGAGAGAAGCATTTCAAAATCGTGAATAGGATCAATATATGCAGAAAAAACTAAACAACCCCAAAATTATCAATCAACAAAAACAAATATTATAACTAGTAAAAGTGTAAAGATCAATTTCAAAGCCGTGTTAATTTAAAAAACAAAAAAACTCTGCAAATTAAGAAAGCAAAAAATAACCTCATGACCTGCATTATAGCAACCATCTCATTTTCAGTTCATACAAAGAAAGATTTTTTTATGACAAATACATAAAACTATTAAAAATCATGAATTGGCTCTTAGTGTTGCAACGTTAAGATTAAGAGCTTGCAAATACAAAAATGAAATATAGACATGAAGGTCCAATTTTTTTGAAAGAACCTTTACAAAACACTTGGAATCCCTTCAAGTCTCAATTTTACACTTCATTTGCAAAATGAGAGACCGTAAGACCTCTTTCCATCCAACTGAAAGTGAGAAAATAACAATGAAAAATGTTTTTTAGAATCAAATAGGTAGGACACATCTAGGGCCGACATGTGTTTGGCATGTGTCATGTTACTTAGGTCAATACCAACACAGCATGGAAAAGCATTTCATAGTCATGAATCGGATCCATATATATGCAGAGAAAACAAGCAAACCCAATTGTCAATCCATGAAAACAAATATTACAACTACTAAAAGAAGTGAAGACCGATTTCAAAGGCGTGTTAGTTTAAAAACACAAAAAGTCTATGCACTAAAATAGGAGAGCACAAAAAAAATTCATAACCTGCACAATAGTAACTATATCCCATTTTCAAATCATCCAAATAAGGGTTTCTATGGCAAATACAGAAAACCATTAAAAAAGGTAGGCAATTTTGGAATCCATACCCTGTTGTACTGAATTTTGGTGATGTCCAGGAAAGTCTATGGTATGCTTGGTAACTTGTTCTTGAGGTTCAGTAGTATATTGTCTGCCCTTTCCATGTACAACTCCTTTCTTCCCAGTTCATTTTCAGACTCTTTAACTAGGGACCATGAAGATTTTACACTGGTTTTCCAATCCTCGATCGAGATGCTCTGCTTACTGTATATTCTTCTTTTCCATGTGTATATGGCTGCCTCCAATCAATTTTCCATTTCCAAAGCATTGTGCTCTGTTGATAAATCAAGCAAGGAGAGAACATCGGGACAAAATTCTCCATGTTCTTTGGAAATCGGGCAAAGGGAAGATTGTAGGCTGTAGCTACCCAATGCTGAGTGCCCACTGCCCATGCCACAAAATCGGGGCGAAATTAAACCATAAACCCTGATTTTACCAAATGGCAGGGCGAAGAAGCTATCACAAATTTCCATATTTCTAGAAATTTGGCTAATGGAAGCTTGTTCCTCCAAATTTCAGGGGCTAAATATAGTTTTCTTTCCTCTATCCCTCCTAAAAACATGGGCTAACCCTGCACACGATTTTTACCCTAAAATAAATTACGGGCTAATGAAATAAGTTTAAAAAAATCACTCTAATACAAAAAATTCGTCCAATAAAAAATTAGAGGCCCCTTAATTTCGCCCATGAGCGAAATTTCGCCCCTAAAATCATCTATGCACGAAGGCACTCTTCATTCTTGTAAAACTAATAGAAAGAGGAGTAAGAGCAATGAGGTGATTAATTACTGACAATATGTACACGAATCTTGCAATAAATCTCGCCGAAGCACTACTAAGCAATTATGATCGTAAACAATGCTAGATGCCTTTCCTCCAACTGTAGAAGCAATAGAGACTCCATGTATTTTAAAGAAACATAATTTTTATCTTCTATAGGTGTACACAAGCCAGATAAAACTCCACAGTTAACACAGAACGTAGAGATGAAAATCGGAGGAAACAAACTCTTCTTTTATTAAAAACTTGGATGCTCTGTTTATAGGTATATGCGGACAGTTAGGTGGTTAGGGTGAGCAATTAAGAGGATTAGTTAAGAAACCATAACCGCCGGATTACATAACTGCTGCGAGAGGATTAGTTAACATTCCCCCCTTAATCCGAAGGGACATTTGTCATCCCAAGTATCATTCAAAATTTTTCAAATTTCTCTCGACCCAAAGTTTTAGTAAAGATGTCCGCAATTTGCTCTGAAGTGGAACAATGATTGAAATGAATGGTTTTGGCCTCAACATGATGTCGAATCAAATGATATTTGGTGTTGATATGTTTGGTTCGATCATGAAATTTAGGATTTTTGGCCCATTGTATTGCATAAGTATTGTCAACAAAGAGAGGCGTCGAAGTCATTTGTTTCTCCTGCAAGTTTTCAAGAATTTTTCGAAGCCAAATGATTTCTTTTGTGGCTTGAGCTGCTGCAATGTATTCGGCTTCAGTTGTAGAATCAATAGGAACTGATTTCTTTTGTGATCTCCAAGTGATGGTTGTTGATCCAAGATTAATCAAATAACCTAAAGTAGACACCCCATGCTTTTTATCTCCGTCAAAGTTAGAATCTAAATAACCAATGAGATGGAAGTCTGAAAATTTAGAATATTTGATGCCATATGATTGAGTGCCCTTTAAATATTTTAGCACTCGTTTTGTTGCTGTCCAATGACCTTCACAAGGTTGATGCATAAACTTGAAAAGTATTCTTACAACAAAAGTTATGTCAGGACGAGTAGTAGTAAGATAAATTAAATTTCCAACAAGTTGTCTGTACTTTGTTGGATCTTCAAATGCACTACCTTCATTTGAAGTAAGATTTAGATTATGATCCATTGGAGTAGAAACAAGATTACAATCCTTCATCTCAAATTTGCTCAATAGTTCTCCAATATATTTCTTCTGAGAAATAAAAATGTGCTTCAATTTTTGATCTACTTGGATCCCTAGATAATAATGTAGTAATCTCAAATCTTTCATATCAAAAACCTTTTGCAACTCCTTTTTAATAGATACTATATAATCATCATTATTTCCTGTGATAAGAAAATCATCTACATAGACAACTAGATATATGACCGATCTTCCAACTTTCTTAACAAATAAAGTTGCATCATCTAGATTGAAATGCTTATAATTCAACTTGAGAAGATGTTCAGTTAACTTTTCATACCAAGCACGAGGTGTTTGTTTTAAACCATACAATGATTTTATCAATTTGCATACTTTATTCTTTTTTCCTTTAACATAAAAACCCTCTGGCTGCAACATATAGACATCTTCTTTTAAATCTCCATTTAAGAAGGCAATTTTTACATCCATGTGATGTATTTTCCATCATTTTTGAGCTGCAAGAGAAAATAAAGTTCTAATAGTGAACCATCAACTTTATATTTAGTTTTATAAACTCACTTACTACCAATTGGTTTGATGCCAATAGGAGGATCCACCAACCTCCAAGTGCCATTTTTAATAAGAGCATCATACTCTTTTTGCATTGCATCTTTCCATTCATTACAACTAGTGGCTTCTTCAAAAGTAGTAGGTTCATTAACAACAGAAAAGTTTAACTCAAATTCACCATACCTTTTTGGCATTGTCTTGGTTCGTGTTGATCTGCATGCTGATTACTGCAATGTTTGATCAGTTTCAAGAGTCTTTGAAATAGGTTCTTCAGGACCATTATTATCCTTCAATTTTTCCTCAGTAAGAACATTATTATCAACCAATTGTTTTATACCGAAATATTATTATCATCAAAAACATTGCTATCAACTAATTTTTCTTCATTCTTTGATGTGGTCTCATTTTCTGGTGTTGTTGAAGGAAAATCCACAGACTGGTCTAGAATATGAATTCCCCCCTTCAGGATGTGGGAGAATATTATCCCATTCATAATAAAACTTCTTGGAAGAGAATCTATCCAAATGATTGAGTTGCCTATCAATAGTAGAAGCATCTTTAGCAAATTCGAGAAAAACAACATCTCTTGAAACAACAAATTTCTTGTTTTCCTCATCATACAATCGATAAGCTCTGGAGGTATTGGAATACCCCAAGAAAAGACATTTGCGACTTCTTGCACCCAATTTGTCTTGTTGTTGTTTAGGAATTAAAGCATAACATGGAGAACCAAAAACTATGAAATGTTGAACAACAGAAAGACGCTTATACCATAATTCATAAGGGGACTTATTATTGATGGCAGTAAAAGAACAATGATTGCGAATATAAATGACACAAAGTACCGCTTCTCCCCAAAAAATCAACCTGACATTATGAAAAAACATCATTGACCTTACCATATTAAGCAAAGTTATGTTCATGCGCTTTGCTACACCATTCTGTTGCGGAGTATAAGGGATGGTGGTCTGATGTTTAATACCATTATTTTGTAAGTACTTTTCAAATTCATTAGAGGTGTATTCACCACCATTATCTGATTGTAGAGTGCCAATATTAAGTTGAGCTTCATTTGTAATCCATAAATGAAAATTCTTAAAAGTTGCAAAAACCTGAGATTTCTCTTTCAACAAATAAACCCAACACATCCTGGTGTAGTCATCAATAAAAGTCAACAGATATTTATTACCATTTGTAGATTGAACATGCATGGGCCCACATAAATCAGAATGTATGAGACCTAACTTCCTGGAAGCTTGGGAAGTAGATCCATAAAAAGGTTGTTTACAATGCTTGCCTAAAATACACGAATTACATGGAAAAAGCTTTCTTGGAATAGTAGGAAGCCCTTGAATACCTTGTTGTTTTATAATCTGAATACTATCATAATTAATATGACCAAAACGAGCATGCCACAATAAACTGGAAGACAAAGTATCACTATGTTGAGCCAAAAGAGATGAATTAGATTGAAAAGAGAATGTCCCTTTAAGTTTTAAAAGTTTGTCTTCTTCAACACGAATCATAACAATCACCTGATCAGATGCTTTTCTTATTTCAATTATACCATCAAACATATGTATAGAATGTTCTTGCTGCTTGATATGTATAAGAGACATCGGATTTCTTTTTAATTGAGGAATGTAAAGAACATCATGCAAAATATAATCAACAAGTTCTGGTAGGCGAAGTCGAATAGATCTAATTCCCGAAGGCTTTAATTGGGACTTATCGGAAAAATAAACTATTCCATCAATGTGATTACTGAATGTCTCAAAAAAATCTCTTCTGAAGGTCATATGGCAAGTGGCTCTAGTATCTAAAATCCAAGTGTCTTCCCAAGAAGCAAAAGAAGTGCTAACGACAATGAGAAGAGGTATGACCCAGTTTACCACACCTATAGCACTTAAGAGATTGTTTATCATTCTGAAAATGTTTTTGTTGTCTATCATCTTGTTGTATGTCTCCTTGATGATAATGACCCCCCCTGCCTCTAAATGGTCTCCTACCATGACCTCTGTGACTATTATCAAAACTAGCAGACTCTCCTCTAGGTTTCTACTCTTTCTGTGCAAGACACAAAGTCTCAACTGTGGAAGTGGAAAAAGATTCCTTCTTCCCAAAAGCTTTCTCTCTTTCGACAATTTTGTCTACAAGAGTATCAAAAGTCATGGCTTTCATCTGTCCACTCGCTTGAAGAGACTCTAAGTAGTGTGAATAGGTAGGATATAGGGCTTTAATAAATGCAATGAGTTGTAAATCAACTTTGACACAAGTTGAGTCAATATCATGAAAAAGAGCTTTAATTTCGGAAGCTAACTTCATGGGATTATTATCTTTGAGTTCCAGATTAAACAACTTCATCAACAATTATATAATTTCCAGCTCTGAATGAGAGTCATGAAGTTCTTTTAATTTTTGTAATGCTTTAAACGCTGTGGTGCTGGAAAGAATATGTCTGCTTACCTCTTCAGTGACTGAGGAAGAAATTAAAGCATGTGCCTTTTTATCTTTACTCTTCCAAATTGCAAGTTGTCTGACATTTGTAGGTTGTTGTGAGTCATTGTCATCCTTGCCTTCACAAATTTCCTCCCATAAATCATTAAAAATGAGAGTATTTTTTATTTTTTGAAACCATTCTTGGTAATTTTCTTGTCTAGAGAGCACTACTCCCACAATTGATACTAATGAATGCATTGTAAACTAATCTCTGTAAATGAAATTCCACTTGAACAAGAAAAATAAAATAAAATCTCACAACACCTTCGACCTTGGCTGCTCTGTAGACTGCTCACAATGGCTCCCGTACACAAGCCCAATGACTGGACGCTAGAGGGCCTTCGGGCACTTGCTGTCCCTTCGCTGCAACTACACAATCGGCTTTAATCAATGCAATGGACAGATGTATTAAATGTTGCCACAATCTCTAGCGATTTGCGACCCTTCTCCAGCGATTTCAACTTCTAGAATGTCAGAGTTGTACATAGCCGACTCCTCTCAAATCTGGAGCTGCTTTGTCAATGTTTCACGCCCTCTCACGCAGGGACACAAAATACAAGAGACGACTCAAAATAACATGGAGTTTAAAAAAAAAAACGTGGCTCTGATACCACTGTACACAGGCCAGATAAAACTCCACAGTTAACACAGAACGCAGAGATGAAAATCGGAGGAAATAAACTCTTCTTTTATTAAAAACTCGGATGCTCTGTTTATAGGTATATGCGGACAGTTAGGCGGTTAGGGTGAATAGTTAAGCGGATTAGTTAAGCACCGATAACCACCGGAGGATTAGTTAACAATAGGGATTACATAACTGCTGCCGAAGGATTAGTTAGCAATAGGATGAGTTCAAGCTTACTATTGGCGTCCTTTCATTTTTAGTCCTGAGGGGCCACTCGAGCACAATGTCGAAGCTGAGTGGAGCATCTTCGTCCCTATTCTAGATGCCATTAAGAATCTCAGATGAAAGGAGGCTTCTGATTGACTGTTTGAAGAATCAAACAACATTAGTGTTGTTAGCTTGGAACAACATCTCGTCTTTCACCTGGTTGTTCTGGCCGGCATTGATATTCTTGAGGAATCCTAACTCTGGGGTTGTAACATAACGATCCACAAAATTTCCATGGAAAAAAGAGCTATCTGTCAACTCTAAATCGTCAAGTTTAAAGTTTCTGGAAGAGTGATAAAATGATATGGCGTTGTTGATGCCTCTGGTGGCAGATCCACTGCAGTGGAACGAAAATGCATGTTTTTATCTTTACCAGGGTTTCACTGTAATCATCAAAGAGGTATTTTACCTTTCAAGAATATATCCCCATAACCCTGAACAGGTAGAGCCCAATTGGTACTTTAGGAAAGAGAATAGAATCAACAGAGACGTCGATATCTATCCCCATGACCTGGTTTTTCCTGAGCTTGAGCTCTAGGTGTGCTGCAATCTATATGGTGCTGAGAAGTATTTGTAGGTGGTATTGACCAAGAGGAAACTTTCCCAAGGAATAATGACTGAAACGGAAACCAAAGCCAGGGGAACCGTGACTATCGAGCCTTCGGGATTCGGGTGAAATTGGGAAATTGAAAATGAATTCACCGGATGGCCGAAATCTTGAAATGGGACTTGGCATTTGGAATGAAAGAAAGAAAGAAAGTATTTTTAATGTCCACGAGGCTAAAAATAGCGTATGGGACAGATTGTTTTTCCATCTGGCTTTTGTATTCGGCTTTTTTCCTGTGAATTTTTACAATAATCGCTCCCAGCTTCTCAACAAACTCTTTGCTGAATAGATTATCCCAAGAATTCGCTGCCAGAATACCTGCATAATTTTCCCTACTATCTTTAAGGGCCTCACATTCTAAAATGAAATGTTTTTTTGTTTCCACTTTTCCGGACGAGCACAAAATACATACTCTTTCTTCCCACCTTTCTTTTGGCTTTTTCTAGCGCCCTGTTTCACAACGGAGTTGATGAGAATTAGTCCTTAATTGAGCAATAAGAATCTTAGATCTCCAAGAAATATTGACCCCTATGTACGCCTTTTGCTGATGGTTATGAGTGGGGTTAAACTCTTCAATGTAGTACTTCTTCTTTCTCCCTAGCTATTTTTCCCAAGTGTGTTTGTGGAACTTATCCATAACAATTTTTTTTATCTCTTTACTCTTTGTAGGACACATGCTCAAGCAAATAATAACCAAAACATGTCACTGCTTGATTAAACATTGGGTAACTTGGAAGACCTGAAGTACACGACTATCGTCAATTTTCCTGTGATATAGATGGTCGAATGGTGCTTGAGTCCCTGGTCAAACAATTGTTAGAACATAAAATACATTGGTAGCCTCTGCAATTTGCTTTCCATTTCCTAGCATAAGACCTGTAAAACATTGGGAAAAACCGTAGATAGAAATATGCAAAGGCATATGTGCTTTAATAGTTATGAAGTCTCTGCATCGAACATATGCAATTGAGAACCCCGATCCATATGTGAACAATTTCTAACACCCGACTATAGTTGTGATTTTTGTATTACGACTGCTTTTGAATATATAGATCGGCTATTTTATTTTTAGAATAGTTCTACATGAATTTTACATCATAGTTTTTAATAGCAGGTTGAGGGCCAAGGTAATTCCATGAACTACCAAGTAACGCAACCTGTGTGTCGTGATGAACCTGTGCAATTGGAACTACTTGGCGTGCAATCGTTGATAAAGAATGCCTCCATACTTTTTAACCTGACATTTGTATGGTCATCTTACCACTTGGCGATGATGAGCAACGCCATAATACTTAAAATCTTGGGCTCAGACACTTAACATTTCACATTTTATTTTTTTAACAGTGGGAAACTTCCCACATGCACAAACAAAGTATCCCACACGTTATATGACCTTTTGTTTCCATCTTATCTCAATGCGTAGTGCATTGCTTTGGTTCCTTATAGGCTCTTCCCTTGGTTCCTTCTATGTGTTTTCCCATGACTTGTCATATAATGTGGCTTTGAGTGGTCTATCCCTTAGTCGTATGCTAGAGATTGGATTTGATGGTAATAGGCCCAATATTTTTTAATTTTTTCTGAACAATCAGCTTTAAGCGCTACCCTTGATGCTTGGGCTTGAGGCTTAGATTTGGGCTTCACATGTGACTTAGAATCGATGGTCACTTGATTTGGAATTTTTTTAATTTTTTCTGAACAATCAGATTTAAGCGCTACCCTTGATGCTTGGGCTTGAGGCTTAGATTTGGGCTTCACATGTGACTTAGAATCGATGGTCACTTGATTTGGAATTTGGATAGTAAAATCCCCTTAACCAAAAATTGATTTGGAATTTGGATAGTAAAAACCCCTTAACAACCAAAATTTCTTTTTAGCCATGGTAATTTGAAATTCTTGAACACTTTTCAAAGGTCAAAGAATCGAAGACCAAGGAATTACGAAACGAGACAAATGGGAGGGCCTCTACAAATTTTGATGTAAAGCTTTGAAACTTTAGACAAATTCTGATGTAAAGATTTGAGATTTTGACAGGAGAGGATATTGGCAAAAAAAAGGGAAAGATTTAGAGGTTTGCGGAAATGGAAAGCTTATGCAAGACGACACAATATTTAAGGCTAGCAAGACTGAGATAATTTTGGCCAGGGACAAAAAATTTGGAAATGTCGATTTTTGTCCTAACACATTTTTTATGTGCACCCCACCATCTTGCAGATGTATCTTTGAGTGAAATATGTAGGACTAAGCCTATGATTCTCTAATACTTCCTCTTCATATTTGGTTAGAAATTCCTCTAGATCATTTACCCCATGAAAACTGGGAGGTTCTCTTACTTTTGTACCTATCCATATTCTTGCGCGGTCTATTCTTGCGCACCTTCTTGTAGATACTTCATGTAATATCTATTGCCAATTCTCCAAACCTGCATCTGAGTCAGAAGCACATGATGTGATGCTTCTCCAGTTGAGTACCCCATATGCAGTTGGGTTAACATAATCTTCTTTTCGCGCAGTGGTTCTGTACAACTGGTTTATTTCTTCCAGATCTAGACAGGTAGGTTCTACAAACCTTTGTCCTTGTGATGGATCTAATGGCATAATGACTCTGTATTCTCCTGATTCAAATGTCATTTTTCTTGTCTTCAAGTTGATTATGGCCTGCTTATGAAATGTGCAATCCAGTCCAAGCAATGTAAGATAAGGTGTTGTGCATCTACTATTTCTATCACTTCAAAGTCTTCCTTAGTGCGCACTCCATCCAAATCTGTTGTCACACCTTTAAGCCTTCCAATTGGTAAAACTCTATGTTGGTTTTCTAACTTCAACTAGACAGGTGAATAGCCTAGTGTGGGCTCTCCCATACATTGCCGTGTCTTCTTGGGTAGAATATTTACTTTGGAGCCTAAGTCCAGTATAATATCCCCCATATTGAAATCTCTAATGTTGGCATTCAATCGAAATTCTCTACTTGTCCTCCTTCTTGTATGGAGGTGATTGACTGTTTTCTACTCTAACTTCCCCTCTACCTAAGTGTTACATCTTTCCAACATATTTTGCAAGACTTTGACAGATGGTGGATCATTCATTAGCTTAACATAGGATTGCAGGAAAGTCTTTATGGTACTTACTTGCTCTAAAGGTTGTGCTTCATTGGTGTGTTCCATTGATGAAGGCATCTCGTACATTGGTACGTTCTGTGTATGTTGCACAACTGATGTAGACACACCATCTTGCTTGAGGATGATCCAGGTGGATATTGGTGACCACCCACCTATTCCAACTGGCTCCTTGTGTCCATTTTTGTTCAGCACATCTTTCGGTACTACTTTATAATTGTGAGTTCTACACTTTTGGGGCTGTCTGAAGCCTCACACATTCTCTAGGTGGATATGGGTGGTCTCTCGCCTAATCCAACTGTCTTATTTTGTATGTTTTCATGTCAACACATCTTGATGTACTTTCAAGGTTATTTTGGGGCCCTAAACATTGTTATTTTGGCTCACCATAGTAAGACTGTAGACGGAGTCAGAGTTTGATAACTGAATGTATGAAAGACCTTTCCAACGGGCTATCATGCACCTAAAATAGAAGTCGTATGAAAAATTTATGACCCTACGAAGTTGAAGTACCAAATTACACCAACTTACCCATAGGGCCCAAATGACTTTTGGCGTTTCACCTTCTAGGGTTAGGTTTTTCGATGTCTAGGGTTTTGGCATTCATGAGTAATATGAAAAGGGCCTATGGAGCCTTATTGTAATCCATTCTTCTCAGACAGATGCATGTAGAAACCACATCTCTTCTTAGAGATAGCTACCACCATTCGAGCAAGTTTTGGTTCTGCAGTTTTACAGTTTCAACCTATTTCATTATTTAATAGAAGATATTGTTCACTGAATATTTGTGTTATTCTTCCTATCCCTATGTTTATTGTATTTAGTATATTAATTAGTTCGTTCCACTCTTAAATCCGGATCAGTGGTATCAGAGCGGTCTGCTCTTCATTTATTTTTCTTTGTGCATGTCCCCGACAAGGAATGGGTACAAGACATTGGGACTCGAACCAATCGAGCCATTACCAGATCGGCCGCGCTGAGCTCGACAACAACCCATGGGAGACGAAAAGAAAGGTGATGGAGCAGGAGATCCTATTAAAATGTTTCTTAAGGAAGTCCTCGCGCTACAAAGGAACAAAATGATGGACAAATTCGCGCAGATCCTTTGATGGTTTCTCATAGGAGAAGCATCGTCATCAGGCAACCATGCAACCCCCTTCAAGAAACACGTAAACTTTGATATTCCATTATTTGAAGGACTGGTAGATGCAGATGTTGTAGATAAATGGTTGAATCCGCTCAAAGGATATTTTTCGGTCCACAATTTTTCCGATCGAGAAAAGATCACTTTTGCACTCCTCAAGGTCGTTCCCCATGTTAAAGACTGGTGGGATACTTACTCTGAGCAAAGGGTCGTGGAGGAATATGAAATTTTTGTGGTGGCCCCTACATGGGATTCCTTCCAGGATGACATTAAAGAACAATACTACCCTGTTGGAAGCTACAAGGACCAATACATCAGATGAACCACCCTACATCAAGAAAGGGACCAAACAATACCAGACTTCACCAATATTTTTCATACCCTCCGCACCAAATTGGGTATCAAAGATTCTGAGTGTCATCTGGTGCTCAAATACCACGACTGTTTGCATAGATACATTCAAACAGAAATGGATTTACTGTACATCACCTCATTGGTCACAACTTATAGATACATTGTCAAAATTGAGCAGAAATTTAAGAAAAAATGACGAGAGTTTGGATCTACAAACCCCTCACAGCCGAAGTAGGGCAAAGGCAACCCCAACCCACACAACAGGGGACCAAGTTGTGATGATCGCTCTCAAGACAATCCATCCAAGCCGCAAAAAAAAAAGGGCAATGAGAAGACGAAGAAGGACATGAGAAAATGGTGTGAGTACCATAAAAGTCCTTGGCACAACACCGACGAATGCCGCTCCAAGAAGTCCTTCATGGACGAGCTGAAGGCTTCTGAGTCAGAGGATGATTATGATTTCGAGTCAAATCCTAAAGAAGGGAAGCAGATTATCGATGTTGAACCCAGTGCCATGGTCGCTACCACTAAGGTCTGACCAAGCGAACCAGAAGAACCAGAGGAAGGGAACACCTCTTTCACTCGTAGATGTGGGTCAAGGGGACTATGCTCCACTTCATTGTTGACAACGATAGTCAGAAGAACCTGATTTTAGCATAGGTCATCAAGCAACTGAACCTGCCAACAACACCACACCCACAACCCTACACCATCGGCTGGCTTCGTCAAGGAAGAGATCTCCGTGTTAGCCAACAATGTCATATGCCCTACGACATCAAGCCTTTCAATGATGAGGTACTGTGTGATATTTCTCCCCTTGAAGTTTGTGATGTTCTTTTAGGACAACCATATTTGTGGAAGCGTCATGTTGTGTATGAGTCTAGACCCTGTAGTGTTATTATTACTTTGGGTAGACAATTGTACAGGATTCCAGAGGTGGCACCGCCTACTACAATTTCTTTAATCTTTGCTAAGCAATGTAGTAAGGTCATTTCACAGACCGGGAAGTTCATCTTCTTTGTGATCCGTGCTCATAGTAAGCAGAAGGTCTTCGCCACATCTGTGACCTCTACACAACACCTCTTTTTGCAGCAGAAGCAAGTGAACAGGATCGTGGAAGAATACAAATATATCTTCGTCTCACCTACAGGGGTACCGACACAATGCCAAGTCAAGCATCCAATTGATTTGACCCCTGACACACCTCTACCTAATGGACCAGTTTATCGGTGCTCACTGATGGAGAATGATGAAATCAGGCATCAGATCTAAGAGCTTCTTCAAAAGGGGCACATCAAACCCAACTCGTCCCCTTGCAGAAGCCCGATTGTATTGGTGCAGAATAAGGATTGGACTTGGCGACTCTACATTGATTACAGAGCCTTAAACAAAATCACAGCCAGGAACCGCTAACCCATTCCCGGGATCGATGAACTTCTTGACCAACTCAAGCGGACAAAGTTCTTCAGCAAGATTGACCTGAAGTATGGCTACCATCAGGTTTCCATTGCACCAATTGATGTCTGGAAGACAACCTTCAAGTCTAAAGAAGGTCTCTACGAATGGCTAGTCATTCCCTTTGGCTTAAAAAATGCACCAGCCACTTTCATGAGGTTGATGAATGATGTATTGAGACCCTTCACCAACTCCTTTGTGGTAGTATATTTGGATGACATCCTGATCTTCAGTAGAACGTGGGAGGAGCACATGCGACATATTCAACAGGTTTTGAGCACTCTGCGGCAGCACAATCTTTATGCCAACTTGGAAAAATGCTCTTTTGGCATGAACATGGTCCAATACCTGGGATACATTGTTGATGAGAATGGGGTACATGTTGATCCAACTAAGATCCAAGTCATCTGTGACTAGCCATCCCCAACCACACTGACCGAACTTCAGAGATTCTTAGGACTCCCCAATTTTTATCGATGGTTCATGTTGGGATTCTACCATATTTCTTGGGCTCTCATCCAGGTGACAAAGGGTAGTGGTAGGGCCAATTTCATGTGGGGGAAGGAGAAACAACGATCATTCGAAGATCTGAAACATTGTTTGTGGTCAACTCCAATATTGTCCTTAGCTGATCTGCAACAACCATTCGAGATTGAGACCGATGCATTTAACTATGTTGTGGGCACAGTTCTCACTCAGCACGAGCATCCAATGGCATACCATAGTGAGACACTCTCTGATGCTGTTTGAAAATACCCCACCTATGATATGGAAATGTATTCCATTGTACAAGGTTGTCGTCAATGGAAACATTACATTCTGGGGAAAGAGACGATCATACAAACTGATCACAAGCCTCTGCAATTCATACAGACACAGGGGAAATTGCAGAACGACCACCATCAGAAGTGGTCCACCTACCTACAACAGTTCCATCTGAACATCAAGTATAAGACATGTATCTCCAATCGTGTCATTGATTGCCTCAATCAACCTCTTGTGGCTGCACTTACCACTGATCTCCATTCCCATGGACATGAAACATCGGAGTGGCCCCAAATTTACTAGCAAGATCCAGACTTCGCCACCACATATCAGCTCTTGGGTACATGTTCCATTATCACTAATTTTCACATTCAGGATAGACTCTTGTGCCACATGGGCCATCTCTGTGTTCCTACAAGTGAGCGTGTAAAGATGATTTGGGAAGCCCACTATAATCGAGTGGCAGGACATTTTGGCGTCGAGAAAACTGTGGCCATTCTTCAGAAACATTTTTATTGGCCAAAACTTCGACAAGACGTCAACAAATATATCCGATCTTGCACTGCCTGCGCCATTCCCAAGTCAGACATCAAGAAGCAAGGCCTATACACCCCTCTTCCTATTCTTGAGTAGTCATGGGAATCCATCTCCATGGATTACATGTCTAGTTTTCCATCCACCAAGCATGTAAATGACTGTGTGTTTGTGGTCGTTGATCAGTTTTTGAAGATGGCCATCCTCACAGCCTGTAAGAAGACTATGACAGCAGCAGATATTGCCAAGCTCTTGTTCGAATGTGTTTGGGTTCACTTTGGGATACCACATACCATCATCTCCAACCGAGACAACAGGTTCCTCAACACCTTTTGGTCGAGTCTCTGGTCTATGTTTGATACCAAGCTCACAAAATCCACTTCTTTCCACCCCCAAACCGATGGCCAAACCGAGGTCATCAATTGGATGATTGTGCACATCCTGCACATGTACAATTCTAAACATCCCCGTATATGGGATGAGAGTCTCCCATATGTCCAAAACAACTACAACAAGGCTCTCCATAGTTCCATCGACCATAGCTCATTTCGGGTGGGTCTGGGATTCCAACCCTTGGGACCCATTCATTTTGCACTTCCTCTTGCCACTGCATAGAAAGACTCTCCCCCTGATCAGTCTGCGATAAGCAAAGCCACCATATTCATTGAGCAGATTTATCACATCCTCCAATAAGTCCAGGAGATTTTGCAGAAATCCAATGCTAAGTGCAAGCAACGCCATGATAAACACAAGGTACCACACCAGTTTCAGGTTGGAGACAAAGTCTGGCTACATTTCCAAAAGGAGAGTCTCATTGGGCCCCATCGGAAGCTTCGGCCCCTTCGTTATGTGGGCCTTACACTATCACCAAGGATGTGGGTAGCAATGCTTTTGAGCTCAACACTCCATCCTTCCTTGGTATGCATCCAATATTCAATGTGGACCTCCTTCGGCCATATTTTACACCATTATTGGACACCTCTGAGATCGTCGAACAACTGACACCAGCAGAGCTCAACCCTGACTGCATGGAACAAGCATCCACCGATCAGATTGTGGACACATAGGTCAAGGGTACTCTCTAGCGGTGGATCCATATTTATCGGGTTGTCAAGGCAAGGAAACTCCTACACCAAGGCAAGTGGCTCACCCGGGGCCAAATCGAGCAGAAGTTTCCTCACCTGATGGGGGAAGTCAACACAATGGAGACCATTTCTTCCTAAGGGGGGAGGATTGATCCAGGTGGATATTGGTGACCACCCACCTATTCTAACTGGCTCCTCATGCCCATTTTTGTTCAGCACGTCTTTATGTACTTCTTTATAATTGTGAGTTATACACTTCTAGGGCTGTCTAAAGCCTCACACATTCTCCAGGTGGATACGGGTGGCCTCTCACCTAATCTAATTGGATTATTTTGTATGTTTTCATGTCAGCACATCTTGTTGTACTTTTAGGGCTTTTTTGGGGCACTAAAAATTGTTATTTTGGCTCACCACAGTTAGACTGGAGACGGAGTCAGAGTCTGACGGGGGAATGTGTAGTTCTATGAAAGACCTTTCCAAGGGGCTATCACGCACCTAAAACGGAGTTCGTATGAAAACATTATGACCCTAGGAAGTTGAGGTACCAAATTACACCAACTTACCCATAGGGCCCACATGAATTTTGGCGTTTCACCTTCTAGGGTTAGGTTTTTGGATGTCTAGGGTTTTGGCATTCATGAGTAATATGAAAAGTGCCTATGGAGCCTCATTGTAATCCATTCTGCTCAGAAGGATGCACATAGCAGCTATTGATACTAAGAGGGGGGTGAATCAGTGTCAAGTACAATTAAAAACCTTTTTCAACTTATACTTAAACCATTCAACTATATACAATGAGCAATAAACAATAGTATAAGAGTTATACCAATACACCATAACACACCATGCACAATATATGATAAATAATCAATAGTTATTATTCAAGGGAAGTAATGACTTCCAAAGGTAGCTATAGCTTCCAAATGTAAAAGGAGGGATAAACCTCCAAGAGAAAGATACAATCCTCCAATATCAAGAGAGAGTTGAACTCTCCATCCTTGCCCCTTCCTTCCACCCAAGAATATATGAGAGA
>CBVK0102506452.1:0-11039 GCA_900067695.1 Picea abies
ATGGAGAGAGAGAGGGGGGAGAGAGTGAGTGAGGGATAGGGAGAGTGAGGTCGGAGAGAAAGAGAGGAAAATAGAGGGAGGGAGAGAGAGGGGGTCAGAGAGAGAGAGAGAGAGAGAGAGAGAGAGAGAGAATTGACTTTTGTTAACAGGAACGCGTGAGCGTTCCTATTGCTAATAATGCACACGCGTTTTAGGAACTCCACCATAATTATTTATAGCTAGCTACAATAACTACAAGACCCTAATGCTAACTACCTAGTGGACCTTGGCCATATTACAATTATTGCATACTAACTATCTAATAGTCCTTATTTAATAATAACAAACATAGTGTACCTAGTCCACTTTGCATAGAATGGGAAAACAATATTCACCATGCATTAGAAAAACTAATGCTATATAGGTCACGATTTATACTGTTCAATTGTAATGTACTTCAAATAAGATGATATATATCCCAACCTATACATCATTAATTACTCTATTGCATGGTGCATATTGTTTTCCACTAGAATGATCACCACCATTATTACTTTAATGGGCCTTTTGGCCTCCCATTACACCCTTAGGGAGGATCCTAACACTCCATTCCCCTTCAAAAAGTATTCCCCCAATGCTTGTAGTGAGAATGTACGACCATCATAAACTAGAGTGAACCACAATGTTGAAGTAGTCTAGGAAACCATGGTTCTATGTACAAGGGTTTGTTGCAACATTAAAATAGTTCAAAAGGCTCGTCCATAAACTCGGGTCCCATATGTGGGTGTTGATTGCAATAATGAAGTAGTCTAGAAAACTAGGGTCCCATGTATAATTTCTCGCCACATTGATGAAGTAGTCCATGAAGCCCATCCATAAACATGGGTGGTCCCATGCCTTGGTGCTCATGATAACTCCCAAATGATGACACTTGATGTTGACAAATCATTAACTATTGTGCTCCAAGTGTCATTCATGAACGTGTGGATCCAAATAAACATAACATACCACATCTGAGAGATCATCTACATAACTGCAAAAGGTTGGTATTGGATTTGTAAGGAACACTACCACTAGAGGAGAAGCATACTAAAAATTGGTAGGTCCCACATGCTCATGTATTCCCTCGATGATGTTCTCTTCATACAGTGGAGGAGAGTCTTCAAAGAGAAGATAAAAGTGGTTTTCATCCCAACAATACCATATTAGATGCCAATGTTCACAAGCATATTGTAAATGAGCCTAGGCATATATGTCACTTGTATAGTGAGTCTTTGATGTTCAATATGATGCAAATCTCCTCCAATGATCCAAAATACTTTTACATAACTCTTGTAATGCCATCTAATGGTTTCATTAGGGTTTGGGGTGGAAATTTGAAATGATCATACCTCCCTCAATAGGGATCATAATTATGACCACAATTTGGAAACGTTGCAACCACTCTACATTTACTAGCACTGGTTTGGCAACAATTTGGGTTCTCTATTAAAATAATCTATTATGTAAGATGCACCACCATCACTAAAAAAAACTCAAAAGCACTGATTTTAAATCCATGATACATTGAGTTCTTGGGCTCCAATTGGAACACTTTATACTACAAGACTTGATATGTGTGTCATTAGCCTAATTTTCCCTTTGAATTATTGTAAAAGAGGGAAAAAAATATTCCTTTTTGACTTAGGTAAGAGCTTTAATACAATGAGACTACATTACATTTATTCTATATTAATCATCTAGTAGATCTTATTTAATAATAACAAACATAGTGAACCATGTAAATTCCATTACAACTCTTACATTTTCAACATTTAATTTTAGTTGGTTGAACACTATGTATAAATTAACATAAATATAGTGAATAAGAAAAGCCTCAACAAGATGGACAACTTTAGAAAAGCACACAGAAACAAACAAAAGTGTTTCACAACAACCATTAAGGTTGAATGGAGAAGAGATTATATTTTTCGCACCCACATCCACATCATGCAATTCTTAAAACCACTAATGGAATATTTCATTTTTCAAATTCCAACGGATTCTACCTTGGTGGCTTTGGATATTTTGTACCATCATAAATGTTTGACAATGAATTACAACTATGAACATCTTTTTATGGAAAACCTTTGGACATTTTGTACCATCATAAATGTTTGGCAATGAATTACAACTACGAACATCTTTTATGGAAAACAATATGCACTTAGGGATAACATATTTAATGTTCTATACGCTGAGATATATATAGTCAGATTTACATCTAAAAAGATTAGTTGTGAACCCTCATCTTCTATATATCTCTTGTGAAACCATAACTAGACAAAACAAACAGAACAATCTTGTTTAACCATACTTACGTTTCAATGTAACCTTAAACATTGCTCCTCTAAAAATATATATATTTGTATTTTTTCCTATTTATTATAAAGTAGAATCTTTTTGGAATGTGAGTAAACCAAATTCACTCAAAACCATAATTTCTTATTATATTTTATATTGTAAGTGATTTTAAGTCAAATTAATTTTATATTTTATATTGTATCTCTTTGTATTTTTGCCTATTCATTGTAAAGTTCATTGTACTTGAATTCTTGAGATAACAACGTTCTTTTCTAGTTGAAGAACCTTTTTGGAGAGTGAGTAAACCAAACTCTCTCAAGGTCATAATTTCTTATTATATTGTAATTGATTTTAACTTAAATTAGTTTTATATTTTATATTATAATTGATTTTATATTGTAATTGATTTTTTTTTTTTTTTTAAATAAAAAAGGGTGGGCCCTGCTATAATATATTAACCAAAAACTGTAACAGAGTATACATGGTCAAGAGTTTAAGTCGTCTAATATATATATATATATATATATATATATATATATATATATATATATATATCACATGATATATCATAATATTTTTTTTTTTAAATAAAAAAGGGCGGGCCCTGCTATAATATATTAACCAAAAACTGTAACAGAGTATACATGGTCAAGAGTTTAAGTCGTCCAGAATGCTGCCGGAGACCGGAAACCAGCATTTATACATGTCAAAAACAGCTATAATCTATTGGCACTTGTCCTGCCCGAAGGAAACCAGGACAGGTGCCTAAAGTCTAAGGACAAGTAAAACAGTAACAGAAAGCTAAAAACCATAAAACATGAAAATCCTAGGTTGTTGGTGACCTGGCGTCTTCGTTGGTCTTCCATGTGGAGCCGGCCGGGATGGCGAAAGACTGCGCACAGAGTGGACATTTGCGTCGAGCAGGAGCATCCGAGTAGGCATCGAATAACACGTCCAAGCGTTGTCCCATTACAAGTGCACGGTGCTCCAGGTCAGCCATGTGGCCTCGGAGCTCAAACACCAAGGACAGGTGCCCTTCGCTACTGAGAAAGCCATGCATGTCATCACCAGCATCGGGCGTCCTGTCAACCTGCCAACCGTTCCTTTCGTCCGCTTGCTGCTCGTCGTCTTGCGCACCACCAGCTTCCGCCGAAGTCACCATGTCCTGCCCGGGAAATTCTTCCTCAATTATGCACCCAGGAGCCTCGTCGTCCATCTTCAACATGTAATTTCCATCCCCACGGCAAGGCTCTGTCACTTTGTCGCTCGGCATTGCCATGGCAGTCAAATCCGCTAGCGCCAGGTCTTCCTCGACAATGCAGGCCGGGTACAATTGCTTGGTACTCTCCTCAATTTTGACAGTGTCCAAACTGCTACATCCCAATTGCACCTCGGCAATGGTAGATAGCAGAGCTTTTTCCTCTGCGCGAGCTCTCTGTCTCAGTATAGAGGTGGCCATGACCAGAGCGCGCTCAAGCTGCTCCCTGCGCTTGCGCTGCTCCTTACGAGCATACCAAGCTGAGCCCCGTCGTGGCACACCCCGTTTCCTTGGCATGCTGCCAAGCACTCTCCCAGCGATACACACAAACTGATACCAGTTAAAAGCGTGATTACCAACAGCAATTCTCCACCACAGGGTGGTGTGCCAGGGCTCCAGGAGCTCTGAACCACACCAGCTTCTCCAGACACAGAGCAAATCCAGGATCGAAGCGAGAAAAAACCAATAGTCCGACCGCATACCCCCATACCCGCCTTTAGCTTTGCACCCGCCGAGCTCGTAAATGCTCACTCGCTCGAGGAGTCCTCCCATTGCAGTGCGTTTATGACGAGCCTGCATCCGTAATACAAGTATTAAGGGGAGGGTTGTCCACATTTAAACCCTGACTTAAGTCGCAGCCAGATGACACACGTTCTCCAGCTATCACCCCATACGGGGGATATATCATAATATTACCTTCTAATCATCCATCCAAATTAAATTCAATTATTCTATATATATATATATATGAAGTAGTTATAAATATCACATGATATATCATAATATATAAGGAATACGCAAGGACCCTTTACAAATTTGCAATAATGGCAATGGTGTACATATGAGAACATATTGATGTGAATAGATAATAATGACAATGCTGAAAAGCTTTTTGAATTTAGGAAATGGACCAAACACTCACCGCAAGCGTAAGGACACTCTCATTCTCATTTTAGAACAAGTGGAGAACTATTTGTCTATGGTGGTGGGATAGTCACCAAAAAATATAAGATATAGTGCTTTCATTGATGAGTATGTTGTTAAATCTAGATCTTTTAACGGAGGAAGATGAAGATGTAACGCTTATTTTTGTTAATTATAATGATAAATTTATTATTTTTTAAGAAAATTTCCTTTTATTTATATAAAAAATAAATTTCCTTCACTTAAAATTTATGTGAAATCTTTTATAAAAAATTATAGTAAGAAATCTTTGAATATTTTTTTTATTATTTACGTGTTTTCATATGAAATTAAGACTTAAAAATGAGTGAAAATAAGTATAAAAAATGCTGAAAATTAAATGAAAATTTTGATATGAAATGACTTGGTTTTTGGGTATATAACAAGTGTTTTATTTTTATTTTCAATATAATTTGTTTATGTGGAAAATTTCCATAGTTATTTGATATTTTAATATCGAAGAATTTGCACTTTAGTTTTTAGAATCCTTTCAGCTTATGGTTTGCATGTGATCTTTTTTTATTTTAATCAATAATCGTAATTGTGATTTACAACTTATTGGTTTAAAAAAGTGAAATTTTATTTTATAACATCATTCTTGCTTACAAAGTTTTCATGGAGATATAGCAAAAAAATTATATTTGCGAATTTGGAATTTTGGTTAAAAAAAATATGTTTCCATTTAAACATGATAGTTTCTTATAATGTCAATCATGTCAATCATAATAAGTACAAAAGAAAATATAAGCTCAACATAGTATCAAACAATATTTTCGATTACAAAACCTATAAACCAATTTCCAAAAAATCCTAAAATGAAGAATAAATGGGAGAGTTTTACCCAAAAGGCATATTAAAATGATTATACATGGTTAAATATTAAATGAGTATAATATAATTCTAATTCAAATAATATATATCCCAACAAATGGTTGAAATAGCCTAATTCTTTTCTTAAAAAAAATATATTAAAAATTCATAACATGTATGAGAATATATGGAAAAACATCAAAACAAGAATATAGAGTCAACAAATATAGAAATTTATATTTAAAATAAATTTCCATCTACGATAAAGAGAGAAGAAGGAAATCCATCTTGCACTCATTGCAAGAAAAATGGTCACGATGATGCACATTGTTGGAAACTACATCCAGAGAAGAGACATAAATAGTTCGGTGGAAAAGGGAAGGCAAAAACCATTGCTACAGTGCAACAAGATCTTGGTTCTGATTCAAGAGACGAAGGAAAGATCAGAATGGTTGGAGTACAAGGTAAAGATTCCCTTCATTCTAATTCAAATTCCAATAATGAATCTCATGATGATGAACGAAAGAGGAATGAATTATTTCACATAAGAGTTGTATCTAAACACACTAAGATAGATACATTGTTTGATCTGGGTTCCCAAGTAAACTTGATATCTGAAGCACTTGTAAAAAAGATGGGTCTTGAAATGAAACCACATCCAAAGCCGTATCCTCTTGGTTGGGTATGTGATAAAGAAAAACTTAATGTCACCAAACAGTGTAGGGTCAGATTTGCTATTGCTTCAAAGTTGATTGATGAAGTGGATTTGGATGTTGTATCACTTGATATATGTGGCATAGTGTTGGGGAGTCCTTATCTCTATAATAGAAAATTAGTCTTCTTTCTTCATGAGAAAAAATACCACCTTATTAAGGGGGGAGTGGAATATATCGTTAGAGCTCACAACATGAAGGTAAACACAACACTTGTTAGTGCAGGTCAAATGAAGAGACCCACAAACACTAATAAGAGATATGTACTCATGGTCATAAGGAAGAAAGATGTCAGAACATCCGACGCTTTCCAAGGATGTGATCCTTCTCATAAGAAAGAATTAATTGATGTTGTTACTAAATATGATGATATTTTCCAAGAACCAGATGGATTACCTCCTAAGAGGGAAATCCAACATGAAATACATCTTCAGTGGGATTCTCCTCTTCCTAATGTGGGCATGTACAGGATGTCAGGTGTAGAGATGACATAGATCAAGAAGCGGGTACACGGTTTATTGGATCAAGGGGTCATCAGGCCAAGCTCATCTCCTTGTGGTTCTCCGATTGTGATGGTGCCAAAGAAAGATGGCACATAGCGAATGTGTGTCGATTATCGGGCCTTAAATAAAATCACAGTGAAAAATTGATACCCTCTTCCTCTTATAGATGATTTGTTAAAGAATGTTGTTTATTTCACTAAGTTGGATTTGCGTAGTGGATACCATCAGATCAGGGTTGCAGAATAGGATGCATGAAAGACTTCCTTTAAAACCAAACAGGGTTTGTTTGAGTGGTTAGTTATGTCGTTTGGGCTTAATATTCTGACAACTTTCATGTGTGTGATGAATGATGTATTCAGTCCTTTTCTAGATGATTTTGTGATTGTATATTTAGACGACATTCTTATTTTTAGCGGGACTTGGGATGAACATGTGAGGCATGCAAAGAAAGTATTGGATACTTTGCAAAGGGAAAAGTTGTCTGTAAAATTGTCCAAATGTGAATTTGGTAAGACTACACTTGTGTACTTAGGTCATATTGTAGGAGGAGGACAATTAAAAATTGATCCTTCCAAGATTGATGTAATTGTAAATTGGCCTAAGCCCAAAACTGTAACAGAGATACATAGCTTCTTAGGTGCAGTCCAGTATTGGAGGAGGTTCATTTCAAACTTTTCCTTTATAGCAGCTCCTTTGCATGCCTTAACCAATGCGAAGAACACATTTTAGTGGGGAGGAAATCAACAAAAAAATTTCGACACTTTGAAGGAAAAGATCAGTACTGCACCAGTATTAGCACTACCGAATCTTCAACAGCCCTTTCAGATCGAGACAGATGCCAGCGGATACGCCATGGGTGTAGTATTGATGCAATATCGTAAGCCTATATGTTACCACTATGAAAATTTTAACCAAGTTGTTGGTAACTATCCTACATATGATAAAGAGTTGTATGCATTAGTTCAAAGCGTAAAGAAATGGAAGCACTAATTTTTAGGGAAGGAATTAATCATACATATAGATCACCAACCCTTACAGTATCTCCAAGCACAAACCAAACTGCAACAATCGTGACATTATAGATGGATGGGTTTCTTACAACAATTTCATTTGGTAATCAAGTACAAAAAGGGTACAAGTAACAAGGTAGTAGATATGCTTTATGGACCTCCTATTGTTGCTTCTATTATTTTGAAGAATACTTCTTTATCTCATGATAGTTATGTGGAACAATATGCCATTGATGAATATTTTAAAGAAGTATATGAGAAGTTAACCCATGGTGCACAGGTAGAGAACTATTGTCTGTAGGGAAAACTACTCTACCATCTTGGAAAGTTATGTATTCCTTTAAGTGAACGAGTCCATGTAATACAAGAAGCTCGCACTTCTCTTGTGTCTGGGCATTTTGGGGTAGGAAAAACTATGGCTCATTTGCAGAGGTTTTGTTACTGACCTCAAATGAAAGAAATTGTAACTAAATATGTAAAGGGGTGTGTGATGTGTTCTACTTGTAAGCCCACTGATAGAAAATTGGGGCTATACTCACCACTACCTATTCCATCCCATCCATGGGAAAGTATCTCCATGGATTTTGTAGGGGGTTTACCAATGTCGAAAGGGGGTCATGACTATTTGTATGTTGTAGTGGATAGGTTCAACACGATGCATATCTTAATGCCATGTAAAAATTCGATCACTGCTGAGTAGGTTGATAATCTCTTCTTTCAGTATGTTTGGGTTCACTTTGGGTTACCCACATCCATTATCTCGAATCGAGATACTTGATTCCTTGGGGATTTTTGGACAAGCTTGTGGAGAATGATGGACACCAAGTTGAGGAGGAGCATTGCTTTCCATCCACAGACCGACGGAAAAACAAAGGTTGTAAACCAGACAGTGGTACTTTTGCTTCGAGGCTACTACAACAAGCATCCCAAAGTATGGGATGAACATATACCCTATGTACAACATGCTTACAATCGAGCCTTACATTCCTCCACTCATTGTTCTCCTTTTGAGACATGTTTTGGGTACCTACCTAAAGTTCCTTTGGACTTGATGTATGTGAGAGATGTCGATTCAAATGAAGAAAGAAATGAAGACAAAGCCTGCAAGTTCATCTAGAGGATCTAGCAAGTACACCAAGTAGTCAGGGAACAGTTGGAGAAAAGTCAAGCACAATATAAAGCTCGGCATGACAAACACAAGGTTGATCATCAATTCCAGGTTAGAGATCATGTATGGCTTCACATCAACAAGGAAAGATTGAAGGGTGAAGGAAAGAAACTCAAGCCCATTTGTTATGGACCCTTCACTATTTTGGAGAAAATTGGTACCAATACTTTTCATCTAGATATTCCACCTTATATGCAGATCTACTCAGTTGTAAATGCAGAGAACTTGAAACTTTTTGAGCCTCCCATGATCATGGATCAGGATGAGGAAGTTTCAATACCTTCAATTGATGAGTTTTCTCCTGATTACTTGGATGAGTTAAAGGAATATATCATCCTAGATAGAAGGACGAAGACTTCACGCAGGGGTGATGTTGATTATCTTCGAGTAGGCTTAAAGGGCACACATCCAAGCAAGGCAAAGTGGATTGAGAAGGACAAGGTGAGGGAACTCTTCCTTCACTTATCTATTGATTGATGAAAGATTTTGGTGGTCCAAAAAGCTCTCAGTGGGAAGGCATGATCCAAAAAGGATTCAGAGAAGACTAAGGACAACTCAAAACTCGCAGAAGCAACTCAGAAAGCACAGAATGGCCTCCGCAGATAGAGAAAGGGAAAAAATGTAAGTCCTCAAAACTTAGTGAAAGTGGCATCATCATAAAGAGCGTGTCACAAGCTTTTCAGCAGCGTAAATAACTCGTCAAATAGAGTTACGGATCGAAAGATATCTGTGGTCAAAGTTTGGTCAACCTAGCCCAGTGAGCAAGGGATGAGTCAGCATCCGTATTTTTGACGTCAACATCAGTACATATGACGTCAACTTCTGTACAATGTACGTGACACACACAAGAGGCGACATGTGTCATGTTGATGTCAGCATGACATCAACATGGTGATGTGGAAACACAAGAGGTTGCCACGTGTCACTCGTTTTTGAATTTTTCGGGTCGATCCGTGGACCAATGAAAAAGTGCCATGTGGCAGTCCATACAACCACATGGCAGTCCATACATCCACATGACAAACCGTACAGTGATGTGGTGGTTTGATATGGCAGCTGAGGTGGCAGATTGTACATTGATGTGGTAGGTGACTGTACAGGTGGTTGATGTGGCCTAATGGTTGACTGTCACATGGCCCAGTCATGGGATGCCATGTGGCAATGGGAAAATTCCCAATGAGGGCCCGAGATCCGAAATTCAAAATAAAAAAAGGAATACGGGTCCACCAAATCTGGCGGAACCCCACCAGATCCAGCGCCCAACGGTCAATCTAAACCACCGATTAAAAGTCGACGGAACCACCAAATTAATATGTATGTATGTTATAACAAATACCCAAAAGGGGATGCCCACGGGCTCAACCCTGGGACCTCCCCCACTATATACACATTAACAATAACTCTGCCAACCACTAGGCCAAACAACCTTCGTTGTTTACAACACCCGAATTTTTATTTAAAAATTGAATCTGCAATGTACGGGGGGAGGTGCGTGACGGTACGGTCGAGCACGGTTTACGAGACATTTTCTTGGCATTAATTGCAGGTTGCAGGGCACGGAAACCAAGTCAATATTTCTCTTGGGCTTAGGAGTGCCAGAGTTGGATTAAGGCGTGGAGACAGTCATTTTTTAGTAATTCGATGCCACAAATTCAATGGTGTTGTTTGTTTTCTGATCAGAGCAAAGCTTCTACAGCTTGATTCCAGAATGAGGTATACTTGTGTATTTTGCCAAATTCTTTTGCTGAGTTAATAAAAAGGCCTACCCATTTGAGCGCAAGACTCGGAGACGTAGTCCACCAGGGAGGAACTCCGTTATCAAGTATTTTGCGTTCAATTTTGATGCTTATGTCTCTTCATTATTGAGTTTTTCCTTCATTAATGGTGCACTTTAATTTATGCTCATTTAATACAATTCTTTATAAGTCACTTCGATGAAAAGATCCCCTATCAACCCTACTCCCATTGGTATAGTCATCAATCTTCTTCTTTATGCTCATGATATCGTTCTTATGGCAATGAGTCCCCATGATCTTGAAAACCAACTAAGAATCCTCAAGGATTTTTTCTCCAATATGGGTATGACTATTAATACTGATAAGACTAAGGTCATGATTATTAAATCCAATAAATACTGATAAGACTAAGGTCATGATTATTAAATCCAATAAAATCAATTATGACACCTTCGTATATGACAACAACATCTTGGAGGAAGTGACTTCATACAACTATCTTGGAATTGATATTCACCACAAGCTCAACTTGAATTATAACAGTGAGATCGGAAGA
>CBVK0102506457.1:0-20331 GCA_900067695.1 Picea abies
TCTTCCGATCTCACTTGAAAGTGCATTTGATGTTGAATTTTCTCTCCTATTGAGGGAGAGTAGGTCCACCACTTTGTTGTCTATGAAAGAGGCATCCATAAAGGTTGATTCTAACATCCTAGGATCAGAAAAATTGAAGAAAAAATAAGATAGGGAGAAAAATAAGTAGAGGGAAGAGATTCCTTCTTCTTCCAACCCAGCAGAATATAACCCAAAACTAGATGAGGTGACAAGAACCTTGAAATCCATAACTTCAAAGATAAATAAAATTAAATGGGAAACCAAGAAGCCAAATAGACAATATCATGATGCTGCAAACATAAACAAAAATTAGTTTAGAATGCCTAACAATGTCCCTCAATTCATGCAAAGGTAAAGGAGAAATGTTTAAGATCACAGGGTAGTTTCTCCTTTCCAGAATAATGAAGTTGAGGAGATGGATGTGGAGAATGATGTTGGAGATGATTTTGTTGCACTGTTTAATGAAACTAATATTCATCCTAGTCATCTAACATAGTAGGATTATGAAATATCCCAATTGTCAAACCAATTTGATGATGATGTAAAGGAAGAAGAAATATTTCAAAGTCAGCCCCAAAAGAAGAATGATTTAATGCCTAGGCCAGGAGATCCAAAAACAAATGCACCTATTCAGAATAAAAAATCAGATATTCCTCCCAAGCAAGGTCCAAATAAAGATGCATAAAAAAAAGTTGATCAACCACAACCATCTATACATGTTGTTATAAATTTAAAGGAGGAAAATAAACAACCAACTCCTTTTAGCAAAGAGCGTGAGATAATAAAAATAAATATCCTCATACCTATAACAGAATTACTAAAAAGTGATTCTTTCAAGAATTTTTTCATGAAGGTTTTGAAGCCACATGTTGTTGTTGTATCATCCGATGTAATCAACCTATAGGATGATAATCATGTTATCACTGCTGGCCCACACATTGAATATGCGTCTGATGCTTCCCCACCTTCTTACATATCCCTGAATGACCATGGAAAAATCCTACATAATTTCCTAATGGACTCAGGGGCATCTCATAATGTCATTCCTAAGGTTTTTATGGAAGATATGGGGCTATAAATCAACAATCCATACTAAGACCTTTACACTTTTGATTCCAAAAAAGTTAACTGCTTGGGATTAATCAAATATCTAGTTGTTTCTCTATCTCAGCTGCCCGTGAAAAGTATAGTTATGGTATTGTTGTAGCTGATATATCCCCCAAGTTTGGCATGCTTTTATATACGACATGGGCCAAGAAAGAAGGAAGATATTTCCAGATGGATATCACATATGCGACCATCCATGTTTTCGGAGGAGAACATAGAAAAGTATACAGAGAAGTCAAGTTGGCATACATTGTGAGTGATCATCAAAATCTAGGTAATCATACAATTTATGCTGTTGAGGATGAAATTGGGTCATCTATGTTTCATATAAATGATGATGTTCTAGAAATATCAGTCAACAAATGTAGAAATCATCCGATGGTAGACCAAGGAAATGAAGTATGGAAGATGTAATTTGATGGATCATCTTCAAAGGAGAGTTCTAGTGCTGGTATAGTCCTCATTTCCCCTTCAAAGGAGGTGGTTACACTCTCATACAAACAAGAATTTGAAACAACCAACAACATAACAGAGTATGATGCCTTGGTGTTGGGGTTAAGAGCTGCTAAAGACATGGCCATTGAAAAATTGTTGTCTTTAGTGATTTTGAATAGATTGTCAATCAAGTGAAGGAAATTTATTAGACAAAGAAATTGAGGTTTAGAAAGTACAAAAATGATTTATGGGACTTAGTTTACATTTTCATTCTAGCATTCAATATTTCCTTTATCCCGAAAGATGCCAATCAAAGGGAAGATTCTCTAGCCCTAGTTGTGAGTACCTTTAGGCCTATTATTGGTCCAAATGTAAAATATGAGGTGGAGGTTAGGCACAAGACAACTATACCATACAATGTTAAGCATTGGCATGTTTTTAGTGATGACCTAGAGCTCAAGAGATTTTTTCAAACCATTGAAGAATTCTCAAATATCTTCATTGATCAAGAGAATGAGGAAGAAGAAACATAAAATCAATAAACACCTCCTTTTCTGAACAAGGTGGTTGGTCACAACATTGTGGATCTCAAAAAAAATCATATTCCAAGGGTATTAGTGCCACTGGAGAGGATTTTTAACAACAATTATGTCTCTAGGAAATATGTCATGAAAATTCAGGAACAAGAGGTTGTGGACTGCAATATTGGGACAATTGCAAATCCCAAACTTGTCAAAATATCAAGAGCACTTCCAAATCAACATAGGGACATGTATGAAATACTTATGAAAACAATGTTGATATTTTTGCATGGTATTATGAGGACTTGAAGACGTTTGATACTGACATCATTCAACATAAAATTCCTCTGAATGTGGGCTCAAATCCATTTAGGAAGAAAATTAGAAAATTTATTCCTCTTCTAATGTATATTATTGAAAAAGAATTGAAAAGGATGCTTGATTCCTTGAGATATTCATATTGGGTGGCCAATTTGGTGCTAATCAGGAAAACGAATGGAGAAATACGCTTTTGTGTAGACTTTAGAAACCTAAACAGATGCTCATTGAAAGACAAATATCCACTGTCGAATATGGACCATATTTTGCAAAGGGAAATAGGTACCCATACAATTTCCATGTTGGATGGATATTATGGATACAACCAAATAGAAGTACTTGAAGAAGACAAGGAAAAAACAACCTTCACTACCCCATGGGGCACACTCATGTATGACAAAATGCCCTTTTGATCTGAAAATGAAAAAGGTTTGTGTATACAAATTTGCAACTGGAATATGTATGTGTCTTAGGAAATTGGATCAAGCTTCAAGCACATAAAATTAATGAGTTTTTACTTAAAATAAACAACATAAACAAACAACCATCAAAACAAGCACATAACACAACAGACTAATAAAGGAGTTCACCCCTCTCTTGGGCTACATCTCTTGGTCTAACTTCCAATGGATCATTTTCATTATATTCTCAAAGTGTTAAAATCATTTCTTTACAATCCTCAGAATGAAAAATAGATGGCTCCAATGGCTCCAGAATGTCCAAAAACCCTAGGTGGGCTCTTCCTACACCTGGTTTGGCCAAAAATGGAGAAAAATACATTTCCTGGAAGTTTTTCCCAATAATTTGTTGTCTCTGTTAGCAAAAAATCCTTTGTGTGACTACACCTAGCTCTATGTGTTTTCTCGTTCCTAAACCCAACATCACGCGCCTTCCAAAAATTGAGCGAAATTATCACACCGTTAGGGAGGTTAGAGCCTTTTTCGGCAGAGATCTTGCATGCATGGCCCCTATGTGGCCTGGGGCCGACCTAATACCCACAACTATCGTGCTTAACAATTGGTTCCCTACGCGTATGGTCATGTGGTAAATATTCTTTCCATGGGTTGGGGCTAGGCCCTAACCCTTTTCCACCCGAACCAACATTTAATTCAAACTTAACTAAAATTTTTAATATATAATGGTTAAAACTCATGTGGGGGCGATATGGTGGCTCGACTTGTGTGAAGACTCTTCCCTTTTCGGAGGTCCTGGGTTCGACCCTCGTGGACTTCAAAAAAATTTTACACTACAAAAAAGGGGGTTCCACGTGGCGACCCCTGGCTGGGCCACGTGGCACCCTTTCATTTTCCATGATACATGCCTGCATGTGTCAGACCAAGATTGGTCCATGTCCACCACTTGCCAACTTAGATGCCAAATCAACTGAGATGTCACATGTCCATGTCATCTTGTATAATCATATGGTTAGTTTCCATGTCGCCTATACAGACTATACAGTTAGCATTTGCATGTTTGGGAAAACATACAAAATGCAATATCTCTCTCATACGAACTATGTTTGAACCCATTCAAGTTGAGTTGGGATCGTGAGGACAAGATCTACACAATGAATCCATTTTCGAGAAAATACAATCACTTTTGTTTTTGAGCATTATCCCCTGGATCACTCCTCCCCGTTGGGAATCTTTCAGACCTCCAAAATACTACTTTCAATCAATTTGAATATGAGGATACAGTTCCCTCAACTTTCTAGCCTCAACCCATTTATCTTTTCTTAGTTTTGTGCCTTTGATACTAACACAAAGGTATTCCACATTCCCTCATTTTGAATTTCTTATCTTTCTATGAAGGATTGTATCCTCATGCAATTTTAAAAGATATTCTAGCAATAAGTCATCTATGGAAGGAATTTGAGCATGCTCTCCTTGATTAACAATCAAAGGAGGCTCATACAATCTCAAATTCTCAACATTAACAATTGCATACATTTGCATATAAGGAGGCAAATCCAAATGGAAGGCATTGTTACCAATCTTTTCAAGAATCTTAAAAGGTCCATATCTAATTGGTTTCATCTTTTTACCTTCTCCTTTAAGCCTCTCTTTTCTAATGTAAAGCCAAAATTCATCTCCAACTTGGAAATTGTGATCAACATGATGCTTGTCATGTCTTTTCTTTTACTTGTCTTGTCATTTTTCCAACTGTTCTTGTACCATATGATGCACCAATTGAATTTGTTCAATGAACTTATTTTCTCTATCAATGTCATAATTACCATCAATAGAAATACCCTTCCCAAAGATGAAATCTAAAGGAGATTTTGGAAAATAACCAAAACATGCCTCAAATGGAGATGTTTGAGTCGATGAATTCTTAGCCCAGTTATAAGCATGTTGAATGTAGTGTAGGTTCTCATCCCAAAGCTTATGATGTTTACTATAATTACCACAAAGAATATGTACTATTGTTTGATTCACCACTTCTATTTGACCATCAGTTTGTGGATGAAATATTGTACTCTTTTTCAACTTGGTGTCCATGAGTTCCCATAAGCTTGACCAAAAGTTCCCAATAAATCGAGAATATCGATCAGAAACAAAGGATTTGGGAAACCCAAAATGTACCCATACATGTTGAAAGAACATTTGTGCCTTTTTTTCAGCTGTAACCTACTTCTCACAAGGCTGAAAAATACAGATTTTGCTGAAACAGTCAACCACAACATAAATATAATCATGATTCTTTTTAGACATAGGTGAACCTCCTACAAAGTCCATGGAAATGCTTTCCCATGGATGAGAAGGAACTAGAAGTGGAGTATACAATCCCAACTTTCTATTGCTAAATTACTTGTAGCACATAAAGAACATCCTTTTACATATCTTGAAACACTTTCATTCATTTTAGGCCAATAGCAATACCTTTTCAAATTAGCCACAATCTTGCCTACACCTAAGTGGCCAACAATAAGAGAAGAATGTGCTTCCCTTATGATGTTGAATCTTTCACCCCGTGGAATACATATCTTGCCAATATGATACAAAAGCTTATCATGCACATGATAATCCAATTCCTCAACTTGGTTAGAATGAAAAAAAGTTGCATAAACCTCTTTAAAATCAGCATCCAAAGAATATTGTTCAACATAGCTCTCATGCATAGTAGGATTATGCATAAGAATAATGAAAGGACTAACAATAGGCAAAGAAATCATATCAACAACTTTGTTATAAATTCCTTTCTTATACCCGACAACCAAGTGGAATTGTTGTAGAAAACCCATCCATCTGAAGTGCCTTGCTTGTTGTATCTTCGTTTGTGATTGCAAGTATTTCAATGGTTGATGATCTCTATGAATAATAGTTTCTTTTCCCAACAAATAATTTTTCAATTTTTTCACACTTTGCACCTATGCATACAACTCCTTATCATATGTAGGATAATTAATCACAACACCATTAAAAGTTTCAGAATGAAAAGAAATGGGCTTACCATGTTACAACAAGTCTGCTCCCATGGCATAGTTACTTGCATCTGTTTGTATCTCAAATGGTTGTCTCAAATCAGGAAGTGAAAGAACTGGAGATGAACTAATATTCTCCTTAAATGCATCAAAATATTTTTGTTGCTTTCCTCCCCATTGGAAAACTTTCTTGATGCTTTTCATTGCATCTAATGGAGCTACAATTGAAGAGAAGTTAGCAATAAAATTTCTCCAATATTGGGCTACTCCAAAAAATCTTCTTACCTCTATTACATTGTTGGGATTAGGCCGATCGAAAATGAATTCGACCTTTGAAGGATCTATTTTGAATTCTCCTCCTCCAACAATATTTCCCAAGTAGACAAGTGAGGTATTTCCAAAATCACATTTAGACATCTTTAAAAACAAATTTTCTGTCTTCAAGACATCTAAAACTTTCTTTACATTTATACCATGCTCTTGACAAGATTTAATAAATATAAATATGTCATCCAAGTAGACAATTACACAATCATCAAGAAAATGCCTTAAAACACCATTCATAACTCTCATGAATGTAGCAGGAGCATTACAAATCCCAAATGGCATCACCATCCATTAAAACAAACCTTTCTTTGTTTTGAAAGTTGTCTTCCATGTATCTCCTTCAACAATCCTAATATGATGATATCCACTTCTCAAATCCAACTTAGTAAAATACTTAAAATCTTTCAATTAATCAAGCAAATCATCAATTCTAGGAAGAGGATAACGGTTCTTTACCATAATCTTGTTCAAGGCTCTGAAATCTACATACATGCACCATGTACCATCTTTCTTTTCTACCAAAACAATTGGTGACCCACATGGCGATGTTATTGGCATGATAACCCCTTTGTCAAGAAACTCTTGTATTTATTTTTTGATTTCAACATTCTCCATGATTGACATCTTGTACATACCAATGTTTGGAAGAGGACAATCTTGTTGCAATTGAATCTCATGTTGGATACCTGTTTTAGGAGAAAGTACTTTTGGTTCCTAAAACATCTCATCATATTGGTTAACAACCTCATATAAATCAGATTTTAACTTTGCATCAAAACCTTGGAAAGATTCTTTTTCAACATTGTCTTTGGGTTTGATCATCAAGAATACAAAGTTCTTATTAGCATTGACTAATCTCTTCATTTGGCCAACATTTACAAGTGATGATTTCAACTTCTGTGTATGTGCTCTAACAATGTACTCAACTCCATTTTTAAACAAATGATATATGTTCTCATGACGATGTAAGATGGCTCTCCTATCATATAAATATGGGCTTCCCAACACAATACCACAAATATCCAATGGAATAACATCAAGATCTACCTCATCTATAAAGTTTGCAATGATGGAAAATCTAAGTTTACATATTCTTGTCACATGCAATTTTGCATTGTCACATATCCATCCTATAGTATATGGTTTAATATGAGGTGTAGTTTCCAAATGCAATTTCCTGATAGTGTCCTCAGAAATGAGGTTTGCTTGAGATCTAGTATCAAATAGAGTATCTATATTGGTATGCTTTGAAATTACCCTTATGTGGAAAATATTTATTCTTTCTTTTCATGTTGAGTTTCACTGAGGATACTACTTGAATAACTAGTACTGGAAATGGAGTCTTTACCTTGAAAACCTATGGCTGTGATTTTTGTTTCATCTCTCAAATCAGATCCTAAATCATGTTGTGTAGTTGCAGCAGTCTTTGTTTTAGTTTTGTTGTTGAAGTTTTTGGGTCTCATTTCAGGATGACGTTTCCAACATTGGTCTTCATCATGGCCATCTTTTGAACAATTTTTACATGAGAGTTTTTCTCCCTCTTTCTTGACTGAAGCATTCTTCTTTCCATTTCCTTTGAATTTCCTCTTTCCTTTGTCTCCATTATAAAATGGCTTCTTGTTGCCCTGTTGAGGAGTATTATTCCCTCTTGTTTCCAAATGAGTTTCCTGTACACAAACTTCATTTAGACTTGTAGGGATAAACATAATTATTGTGTGTCTCAAATATCTATGAAATCCTCAAATGTATTTGAGTAAAGTTTCTTGAGAAGATAAATCTATACCCAAAATCAAAGATCTTCTTCTAAATTCTTGAGTGTAGCTTTGCACATTTTTCCCTTTAGCTTGTCTAATTTTTTACAATCCATGATAGATTTCTACATGTATGCTAATGGATAAAATTGCTTTCTAATTCAACAATAAAATCATTCCAAGAGGATAATACTTTACTATGCTTCTTCATGTCCTATTGATTTTTGGCTGCCCACCAAATGAGTGTTGCACTTTCCAATCTAAGAGAAGCAACCTAAATCTTAGTTTCATCATCTTGGATTCTTTGTATCCTACAAGACACTTCAATTTGACAAATCCAATTATCCAATTTCTCAGCATTTACCTCTCCATTGTACATAGGCAATTCAAAATTAATATCAAGCTTACGCAAAGGAGTTTGTGGAGGAGTTTTACCATGTTCTTTTGGAGAATTTGGAGGTGGTTGTGAAATGGTAGAAGAAGTGGAAGATGGAGGTGAATGAGGTGGAGTATCACCATTTCCTCCATTCCCTTTTGGAGTCTTATCACCACTATCTTTATTACCTCTTGCAGTATTTGAGATTTCACCTTGAAACCTTGTATTCCTTTCTTCAAATAAAACTTTCACCATTTATGTCATATCATAAAAATATTTTGTGAAAGTTTCATCTTCTGAAGTAGGAATTTCATGACTCTCCTCATGAGCCATACTTGGTGAATACCTCCTTGAAGCTTGAGGTGAATGTATTTTTATCCTTCTTCAAAGTTGAGAACTTGGTTCTACAAGATTTCCTTCTCTTCTTGTGAGCTTCAACCTTGTAAGCATCAGAAAACAAAACACTTGCAAACATTCAAACCTTAAAAAAACCTTTTCTTTGATACCAACTTGATATGAAAATGAAAAAGGTTTGTGTATATGAATTTGCAAGTGGAATATGTATGTGTCTTATGAAATTGGATCAAGTTGCAAGAACATAAAATTAATGTTTTTTTACTTAAAATGAACAACATAGATAGTCATAAATAACCATCAAAACAAGCACATAACACAACAAAATGATAAAGGAGTTCACCCCTCTCTTGGGATACATCTACTGGTCCAACTTCCAATGAATCATTTTCATTATATGCTCAAAGTATTAAAATCAGTGCTTTAAAATGATCATAATGAAAAATAGATGGCTCCAATGGCTCTAGAATGTCCAAAAACCCCTAGATGGGCTCTTCCTACACCTAGTTTGGCCAAAAATTGAGAAAAATACATTTCTTGGAAGTTTTTCCCATCAACTTGTTATCTCTGCTCACCAAAAAACCTCTGTGGGCTGGACCCCATATATTCCAGATTCCTTTGTGGAAATTTTCTCCCAGTAAGTTTCCCACCAATGTTTGACATGGGGGAGATCCTTGAGGGGTGCGAAGGTGATATTTTACCTGTCGAAAAAGTTTTGAACAAAGAAATAACCTTCTAATAGAGTTAACCATTTTTATAGTGCATCTGCATCTATTTGACCTTCAAATATGAGAATATCAAAATTAACTTGTACCTTGAAGGGAGAGGTTTGGCCAAAATGGTTTCTTAATGAAGATGTGATTGTTGTTATTGGTAGGCGTTGAAGAATGTGTGAAAAAATATCCATCATTTTGTCCCTCTGTCATGCACGAGATTTCTTAAGCAATAGGTTAATAGAATATTCTTCTCTGTCGTCTTTCTTTTCTGTCACCATCGAGGGTTTCTTGGGCATGCGAGAGTGATTGTCCTCAAGAGAGAAAAACTTGAGACCCAACTGGCTATACTCGGGCCTCGTTGGGGACATGTGTTAAATTACAATGAAATACTCATGAAAATTTCCAAAAACTGAGAAATACATCAAAACTTGATTTCTATTAATGAAAGAATTGTAAAGAGACTGTAAAAATATAGAGTGAAAGACTCGCTAAAATGGTGGCATCTTTATCTCTGAAAAGATATTTGATGGCTACGCTCATTTGCAATAATATGATTACAATGAGGCTCTAAAGGCCTTTTTATGATAAATAGGAATTCCAAAACCCTAGACATCCAAAAACCTAACCCTAGGAGATAAAACGCCAAAAGGCATGTGGGCCCCATTTGGATAAGCTATTACATTAACTTTCTGGTGTTATAACTTTTGCATACGATCTCTGTTTTAGGTGCGTGATAGCCTAGTGGAAACGTATTTTCGAGAACTACGCATTACGCCATCAAAATTTGACTCAGTCTATAGTTTGACTATGGAATGCCAAAACAAACTATTTAGGGGCCCAAAATGACCCTAGAAGTACAACAAGATGTGTTTGTAACATCCCGCTCTGGCGCACTGAGAAAACTTAATCTTTGAGGACACTTTCTCGCAAGTGATTTGACCTTTTTTTTATATTAAAACATTTGTCCTTGATTATGATGCGTTATGGTAGATGACATGATGTTATACTGCTTTGATATAGATAGGTTCTATTGACTCGGTTTTACTGAGTGTGCATGGTTTTGGACCTTGAGGATGCAGAGGCATCGACAAAACCCTTGGACTCTGGATCGAGTCAGGGAGTGTGCTACTGGGGTTTGATTGTTTTACTGTGATTTTAGTACATTGGATTAGATGATATGATGTGGACATGTCTGACATGATTGTTGATGATGTAGGCTGATGATATCTTGCCGACCAAACTCACATATGGAGTCAAGGGGCCACACATGACTACCAGAGAGATTGAGGTAGAGGTGTGGACAACAACCCTGCCACAACTTACTAGCACTCTCATCGTGGCTCGAACTGTAGGTTAACGATTACCTAGTTCGAGAGGACCCACGATGCTATGAGGGAAGACTGTGACAGTCACTCGCGATGATTCTAAGGGGCACACAATAAGGTGGGGGCCTTATTCCTTAGAAGCCCTTAGTCTCCCACAAGTTAACCTAGCAGCGTGTTGACTTCAGGGGTTATTGATGTCTACCAATCAGTCAAGAAGTGAGTGGCACCCTTGGAGAAAATAGTGCATCATGAAGGGAACGTCATGCAAAAGAAGAACAAGAGTCGAGTGGCACCCTTGGAGCACATAATGCATCCTGAAGGGCATGTCACGCAAAGGAAAAGATGAGGCGAGTGGCACCCTTGGAGCACCTAGTGCATCCTGAAGGGCACGTTGCATTGATGATGATAAAGGAACAAACCTAGATGGCCCTAAGACAATTAACACATTAAGAATTCTTAAACAACTTCCCTAATTAAATGTCGCCCAGTTCAGAATCCAAGTCCTAAGTCTGAAACTTTGCTAGGGGTAAAATTTTGTCTACCCTTGAGAAAACTTCTCTAAATATTTAAAATAGTAAAATTTAAAATAAAAAACCCCTTAAGTAATAATTCTGGTCTTCATAAATTTTTGGGGTAAATGAAGAGAGTAAGAAATTAATTAAAAGTTGTGGATATAAAATATAAAAAAGAATTTAATTATTTTTAATTTTTTGAGAGTTTAAAAAGATGTTGAATTAATAATAAAAGGGAAAAAGATGTTAAATTGCAAGTGTCGTTTTTAGCTCAAATAAAAAGGGGAAAGAGGGAAATTATAACATTTAGGAAACTAGGTAATGGAGGTAACTTAAAAAGGGAAAGAAGGGAACTTATGGTAAAAAGCGAGGTCAACTTAGTAAAAAATCTGCAATAAAGAACCTTCTAAATTGAACTAAATTAGCAACTTCATTTTAGGGAAAGTATTTAAAACCTGTAAGGGAATTTAGGGACACCTAGGAGTAAAAATAGGAGTAACTCTAGGTGGGTGAGGGAAATAAGACAATTTAATAAATTAAAGAAAATAGTTAATGGAGAAACATGGGGGATGGATGACACTTGTACAAAGGAGAGTTTTTAGAAGATTTTTATTAAAACTTAATTTAAATGAGATTTAGGGAAAGATGGAAGTTTTAAAAATATATAAAAGAAAGGGAAGAGAAGGAAGAATGGAGATCGACTGTTAGCGTAACGTTATGTTTTCAGATTAGTGACTTGGCTGATTTACTTGTGGGGAGTTGGGATTTCCCATCTCAGATATGAGTGGTAGCTCATCCTTGCGAGGAGAGCTGGGAGCTAGATGTACCATCTAGATAGTGTGTGGCCCCTTTAGGGCTCAAGGGGCTAAGGGGGAAGCAGAGTACCCCTATCATTGGCTGCGAGGTACTGGTGAGGTCTCGACAGTCAACGAGCGAGAGCGGCACAGAGCGCGTGGACGTAATCTTTGAACTGGCATGAACTCCATGATCAACACCCAACTAACATTGGGACTTTCCCCTTTTCCTTTCAGGATACTGGATTTTGCGAGTTCATGAATCCTGTTGTCGAGCGCCTTACCTCTTCGACCTCCAAAACCCGAAATACCAACACTAGATCCTTCTTTCCACTGACTTCGACTTTCCACTCATCACGATTTTTTGAGTTACAATGATGTGCAACTCTGTCTCTTCACTCCCGGAGTCCTGAAATCCAAATTGCCGAAATGCTCCTCCACAGTTCCTTCGCATTTCACGTTTTCGGTACTTCTTATGTGGAATGCTCTGCTCCTTATCAACAGGAATGCTGAAATGATGATTCCCGAAATGCCAACAAATATCCTACCACGATTTCTAATTTCAGGCTTTCCTCCTCGCTGTGTCCTAATCACTTGTCCTTAGGACCTCCGAAACCTCGAATTCCAAAGTTTCGAAAATTTCCAACTCGTCACTCTTTGCCTTTATACACAAAAAATCTTTTCTCATTTCGGTGATTTGATCAACCAAAGGTTTCTTCCACACTTCAGACTTATGACCCCCAAAATGTCGAAAATGATCTTCGACAGTCCAATGATCAAAATCAATGGTCCACGTTAAATCCTGCCTTTCAAAGGTGGATTTGTCCAATGCTTAACTTCCC
The DNA here is from genome assembly GCA_900067695.1 of Picea abies. Taxonomy (NCBI): domain Eukaryota; kingdom Viridiplantae; phylum Streptophyta; class Pinopsida; order Pinales; family Pinaceae; genus Picea; species Picea abies. The sequence continues at coordinate 12,824 of CBVK0102506457.1, forward strand.
CCGCAAATTTCCTAGATCTTATGGTTGTTGTTATTTCAAGAGTTCTCCTTAGAGAATTCTAACCATTCAGTTTCCTCCTCAAGAACCCCTGGCTCAAAATCCACACTGTGATCCTTCATTGGGGCGTGACTTCTGCACAATGACTTGAGCTTCCTTCTTTCTCTTGAATGATTCAAAGGCCCTAACTCTTCTGAGATTTCTTCACAAAATTAGGTCTTCAAGGAGACTCCTGCATGCACTCCTTGCGGAAATCCTTCAAATACTTCAGCATACTTGAACTACTGACTCTGTGCACTTTCTCTACAACATCAGTCCTTCAATCTCTCAACCTTAGCTGATAAGTTTTAAGGTTTCGACCAGCCTGCGCACACCTTGCATGACTCCTGTGCTTGTCTTGCACTTTTGATGGAATGAGAACAACGGTATCCCTCCTAAGCTTTCAGAGGTAAACTCTAGAACTTTGTCAACACACTCCTTGTGGACGTTTCAATGCACTCCTTGCAGGAACTTCTCTCACTCAAGAACAGAAACGATTGAAACTCATTCTCTCTCTCTCTCTCTCTCTCTCTCTCTCTCTCTCTCTCTCTGACTTCAAACATTCAACATGAAATCATACATACACACAGTATTAAACAAATGCATAACAGAGAGAATAAACAACCATAAGCATACCATTCACCATGTATAAACATAAAATATCATAACACCATGAGTCTGAATCAAAGCTTCATATATTAATTCAAGCTTATGTAAATGTGTTGTCCTTTAAAACTCTTCTGCTACAACTCTCTACTTCTCTATGCTAATGTGATTAATGATCTAATTCTGATTGATACAATGATACAAAGATGAGGGTGTCTATAGTTGTTTTCCCTCCTGTTCGTAAAACTGTCAAATATGGAATTTAAATCTACCTACTTTCATTAATTGGGCTTAAATGCCTTTTACATCGACAGATGAAAGTAGATTGCTCAAGATCTGTTTACAACCACTTATTCATAAATACACGTACACCTTCCTTATCTATTTCATTAATATTCCTTCCTTAGTCTTTCAAAATATTTCAAAACATTTTCAACATGTGAAAAAATGCATTGCACTCATCCCATCTATCTTTCACCTCCATGCTCACTTGCTGCTGGCGATGCTCCTGCATCAATTATGTATCTTTTTTTAACCCGCAAATTTCTTGTTGTAATATCTAACAATTTCTAAAGTGTTTTCAACTTCATGATTTAGCAATACTCACATCATTTCAACTGTTACCATAATCATTTCTATGTTATATAATATGTTCATGCACTAACCAAAATGCATTCAATCATTCCACTTGTAACATTTTTAATAGCTCCAAAACGGATCTTGAAATTGTAAAAACAACAATCCAATCAACTTCACCTAGTATTCATATTAAATATAATGCATCTATCCATCATTACGTCTTTTTAGTATCACAGACTTTTCATAATGCAACAATTTATTACTAATTAAAATAACAATCAATGTGTCAATACCCATGGCCACATCTACACAATGCATCCATGCATTGACTACATAATACTACATAATTATCTCATGCATTCCACCATGATGAGTTGGAAGGTCTGTGTTGGTGTTAAATATTGTCAATTAATTAATTACCCAACTATTTAATTGTTAACCAGAGGAGTTCATAATCTTTGAGGTGGAGGTGCATGAAACACAGGATCAAAGCCTAGTCTATCCTAATCTAAAGTTGACAAAACTAGTTCATAAACTTACGAAGCACATGAATAATATATACATGATTAAAGAGAAACTAGCTTAATCTAATGCTTGAAAAGGAAACACACAATTGAAATTGAATCTAATTAGGAAAGAAATAAATTGCATGAAATAAATCTAATTAAGAATGCATGAAATTAGATGAAATGAATCTAATTATGAAAGCATGAAATTGCATGAAATGAATCTAATTAGGAAAGCATGAAATTTCATAAAAGACAAATAATATATAACAAGCAACCAATGAGCTCACATGAAATCAACACCACTAACTCATAATAAAGAATCCTTTACTCATTATGGAGAAATCAATATGTTTGTATTAAATCATAAACTCTATTACGTAGCATTCCAATCCAACCTCTATAAAATGACTAACTCACTCAATAATTCACACACTTATTAACTCCACTCTTTCACTAACTCCTACTCCTTTCAAATGGAGAGAGAGCACCCCTATTTATACATGAGTTTCTTTGAAAAGAGGATAAGAAACTAATAAATGTAGATCCACTTTCTTTTCAAGTAGGTACAACCAATTTGCTAATAATTACATAATAGTTATCTCTACAAATCCTCACAAATCCTTAATATCTTTGATACGAAATTCTATCCATATTTCCATGATCTTTCTCCTTTGAATATGCTTGAATAATTATCCTCAAATCTTCAAAGGTTGGATAAAAGATTCGAGAAGCTTGAATAATCATTTTGTTGGAGTCTTCAAATATTCCTACATATTACAAAACCCATTCAACTTTGAGATATAAATGAAAATATGTCATTTTTCTAATATTTAGTCATAAATTCTCTTTTAATACTAAAATGAATAAAGTGGAAAATAATAAGCTGAAACCCAAATGTATTCATGAAAATAGTATAATGAATGGCTAAATGAAGTGATAGAATGTGAGGAATGGCGAAACGAAAAGAGGATGAAAATGTGACAATTCTGAGACTCAATATACCCCCCAACTGAACTTGTTGCATCTACTCATGCAACCTTGCATAAAAACGTTTCTTTGCAATTTTGGTTTTGCATGATTATATTTTTTAACAATAAAGAGGATGAAAATCCCCTCCCCAACTGATCTAGTTGGATTTCCTCATGCAACCTTGCATGGTTATTCTTTGGGACTTTTGGCTTCTTAATGAAATCATTCAATGATTTGAAATGCGTGAGTGGCATCATTTTTCTCATGGTTGGTTCTTGTGTGACAACCATGAATATACAAATTTTGGTTCTTGTGTTAACAACATTACTTGTGTTTTTTCTGCAATACATAATATTTGAAAGCATACATGCATTGGAAATGATGAACCATCAATGGACATTAGTAAGCCTTTCCTTCATGTTATGAATCATGCCAAAATAGAGCAATATCTTGAATCAAGGTGCAACAAAGTGTAGTTTAGAAGAGACATGTTGATCAATGGTAAGTGACATGACATGTGGAAAATGGAATCAAATGGTAATGAATATCCCCCCCCCCACCCCAAAGTGAAGATTTGTTATGTGTATGAAAAGGAGAAAGGAAACAGAACATGGTGAGGGAATTTTTCAATGCATTCATTCTAGGATGTAAGGAATTGCCTGATTAAAGTTTAGAAAACAACATACCTCCACTTACCCAAAAAGAAGATGAACTATGGAATAGGAATGTAGTTGTTTATGGATCATGAAAAATGTGATTGTTGCTCATGGAATGTGAAGTGAGGAATCTTAACTATTGATTGGTTGTATGAATCAAAAGATGAAGTCTGAAAGTGGAACTGTGGTACTTTCATATGGCTAGAAAAGTATTGTTGCAACTGCTGATGGAGTCATGAAAAATTTATAGTCTTCACCTACTACAAAACCTGATGTTACAATTCTAGTCATGTGAATGAATGTGTTGATGTCGAGCATGAAAATAATTCATTGGATTACCGACCGTAGATGAATGTCATTAACCAATGTAAGGAAAACTCATCATTGATGTCAATGAGTGCCAAGATAATTAGGTACACATTGTGAAGTGTGAATGAATGAGTTGATGTCGAGCCACTTGAAAGATCTAACGATCAAGGGAAATTTATGTATTCCCATGATTTTCAGCGAGAGAACTTTCCATTAAGGCATGCAAGGCTCAAGGTACTCAAAAGGACTTTAGTCTCTATCCCAGATAAGGTGCTGATGTCGATGGGGCAAGACTTGTTGAAATATGGGCCCTAAGGAATCCCACATTAGTCAATGCGAGTTCATACAAAATGACTGGTAGGACTATAGATGAAAAAAAATATATCAGTAGCAATAGGTTTGTATGGCAAGGAAAACAAGGCAATGTAGTCATGGAAAGGAACTGAATGGTTTTATTCATAAGTCAAAATGAACGGCAAAATAAGAAAGAGATGTATGCGACTCAGAAAGATAGGCATGTGTGAAGTCATGACAGATAAGGAAATGAAAGGTGGACTTTAATACATGGATGGAGAGTAATCTTGGAAAGACAAAGGTAAATGATTATGTCATGGCATAATTGGTTTTCTGAAAGATGGTGGTGCAATGACAAACGTCATGACATGTGCGGTGAAAAATTTAGTTCCTTCAAGTTTCTAATAAAGCATGCTTTTCTGAAAAGTTTTTCGATTCTAAAAAATCACTTTGGTCATGATATTGGATCATCTTCGAACCTATAAAGGATTAGTACTAATCCTACATGAAAACTATGAGAGCTTAGAAAAATATAAAATGTAGGAATGAGTATGAATGGAGCAAATCAAATTTCAAAAAGTGTGTTTTACCTGTTTCCCTTTGCGTGCAAGTTTCTTCATTGATTGTTGTTGAGGTGACTCAAGAAACCAAGTATAGTGAATCTAAAACATCATATTGATATCATTTTCAAGGATTATTCAAATGTCCATTTGCAAAAGTTTTTTTTTTTTTACAATTTGTTTTTTATGATTTTTTTTTATGTTTGACCTAAAATTCTATTTTTAATTGTTTTGTTTCTGTTTGTTTTTTTAATTGTTATATATATTTTTTATGATTTTTTTTTTATGTTTGACCTAAAATTTTATTTTTAATTGTTTTGTTTCTGTTTGTTTTTTTAATTGTTATATATGTATATATATATATATAAAAAATTTAAATAATACAAATTATGCCAGTCTACTAAAAGAAAATTACAAACAAAACCTTATTATACAATTGTCACAAAATTAAAGTCGTAATACCAAACCATGTACCGTATGTGAAGTAGAATCCCCATGGACCATACCATGAACGATCAGGCCTCTGGATATTTTCAATGTACTGAGTGGCCTTTAAAATGCATGTTCCTATTTCGTTATGTCAGTGTTATGGATACAATTTCTTAAATGCGACAAGATATTGAATTATTTCTATTCCACATACGAATAGTCAATGACAATATCTCAAAATGTCTCTGCGAGATTTATTTTCTCTAGCCAAGGATAGGACCACCATCGCTATTCTTCATGAAAAGCATCAAATTGACACAATAAAAAATTCATTGTGAGGGAATTGGTTTCCCCACAATGTCTTGAGGCAATTGTGACAATGCTAACACAACCTTTAGGCCTTTAGAAGAACAATCTAAAATTGGCCAACCATGCTAAAGAGTAATATGCTCAAGATAATCAATGTGTTTAGAATATTGAGACTTAGTGCATCCACTTATTACATTAGTCTATCAAAACTACCCATTCACTTTTCACTAAATATTCTCAGGTTAAGAACATGTGCGTTGACCTGGTTCATCTCAATCTGCATTGTTTGAATAGTTTTTTTTAAATTGCATGGGCTAGAATTTTAGTCATATCTCTCTTACCAGAGTATCTTGCATGAGATTCCTCATCTAGGGTTGTTTGAACATGATATCCTCTTTGACCTGTACACAATATATGTCATTACATAGAGGAATAACCATACCCAGTGCTCTACTACATCAAGCAAACTCTATACAACCCTTGAATTTTGGATGAAGGCACCCAAGACCAAACAAAAATACCTCTCCCATGAAAACATTGAATCATGATCAGGGTCATTTAGGATCATTTAGGATCTATAATGGAATATTTTTTGTAGTTTATTATTCAGTTGATCAATACTAGATCTAATCGCAGGAGAAGCAACATAAATAATGACTCAAATGTAAAAGAGTGTGTAGGGTCATTCGTTCTTTGAAGGGTAGATTGAATCCCACAGATGTAATTGGATAAAACTATATTTTAGCTTCTATTTCTTTCTCGACACTCACACAGATCTCATAGATCCAAGGTAGAGGAGAAAGGCACACCGATAATCCACTTCCAGCCAAGACCGAAAGATAAGAGCAAAGCTGTAAAATAAATAAATTAAATGAAGTGGTAAAAGCATTATGTACTCTAGGAAAGCATTATGTACTCTAGGATCTTCTAAAACTGAGACTGCTTCTTGTATATCTGTTGCTTTTCTTGCTTATGCTAGCCACCTCTCTACTAGTGATTCTTCCATTGCAACAATTGATGGTGATGCAACTGGTTTGGATGTTGGTGATCCTGCTTCAATTGTTATTGAATCAACTGGTTCAAAATCAACAACTGCTATTGTTACAACTGGCACTAGGAACCATTAGCATTGTAATTAGTAATATGAATATACAATCTAATTATAAAAGAGCTCATAGTAATACTCTCTAAGTTATAGACTTTGGAGAAAACTTGTTTTAATTGAGTCGAATAACAGCATATCCCTAATCGGGGCAATAAAATGAATATTCTTGTTACTCAACTATACCTTTTATGGATGTTTATCTCTGATGGGTATTCCCTTGCACCCAGAACTGCATACGCACATACGTAGAACAAAAATGGATAGGATATCATGGCTCAGTGTCAGAATCATCGATGTGTAATGTGTGAAATGACCCAGGTCAAGAGCAAAATGTTGTGCTGCAAGGTGGGCATCTCATAGGCACATAAAGAGGTTACCACGATGACTCTGCAAAGGAGTCGATGGAATGAGATATGGGAGGATACTCTTCTGGTAGAGGCATAGGAAAGGACTCAACATGTGGTGTAGACAGAGGTCTAGATTCGGGCTTTGAAGGAAATGGAGCGAGAGGTAAGATTCCTCGGCCCAAAATAAAAAATTTAAGGAGTTGGGTTTTAAGTTGGGGTTAGTTGTTGCTTTGGTTGATAGATTGGTCAGTTTTATTCACCTCCCTCCAAAGACGGTTCAGTGCCACACTCATGATTTTGGCATGGTGCGAAGGTTATTTAAAGCAATGTACACCAATTATGCGGTGGGACAGATGGTAATCCATGAGGTGGTTCGGCCACATGAAATGGGTCGTGAGGAGAGGGAAAACATACATTTTGTGATACATCTTTAGGCACCTTCATCAATAATGTTGTTGCTCTTATAAATCCTCTGTGTAATAATACATTCAATGATGGGGTCATCTGCCAAATTTAGAAATAGGGTAACTCTCCCCACTGTTAATGGCTCCACGAAACGAGGCATCAAACTATGAAGGAGGGTAGTTTGGTTGCTGTGTCCAAATCATGGGTTTGTTGTATCAAGAAAAACAATCGAACTGTCACCAATTATAATCAAAATCCAATTAAATAACAGAGAGGTATATAGAATAGAGCCATCAGACTATATAAAAACAAGTTTGATTTTACCAAACATGGGAAATTATACTAAATTCAATTTTTGTTGTACCTAGATTTTCAAAAGAATCAGATTAGACAAA
>CBVK0102506476.1:0-11349 GCA_900067695.1 Picea abies
GATTTGCAAATGTGCTTAAACAATTTCATATTTAATTTGCAATTTTTTTTTTTAATTTTTTTTTTTGTTTTTCTCCTATTTGAAAAAAAAACAAATTTCTTTAATTGTTTAAAATCCTTTTTCCAGGGATAAAACAAAATTAAAAAAAAAAAATAAAAAAAATAAAAAATAAAAATTTCACTTGATTCTTTGTCTTAAACTAGTCTTCTAATTTAATTTTTCTATTTAGGAATAAGAACAAAATCTTTAAAAAAAAAATAAAAAAAAAAAATGAAAAATACTAAAACAATAAAAATAAAAACCAAAACACAACTTACCAGAAGAAAGCCACATAGAAACATTTCGAAAAGCAGTTATCGAGAACTCTGTGCTCTTGTAGACTAGATATAACTCTTGTACAAGACCTTTGATATATGTAAGACACATACAATCTATTTAGTTCTCGAGAACCCTGACTAAGTTATACATAAACCAATTTATACAGTTTTTATGTGGAAAATCTGTTCGGTCTCCCATTTCTCTGCAACAGATCCACAGATTCTTGTGAGAGCTACTCGGATTGACTCAGATTTTATAATTGGTGGATCCCCTGCTACTCAGACCAGACTCACACAATAGCCTTCTTCTAGGCCTTGGAAGCTTTGTAAACCTAGCGTTGAAGTGAGATGAGGAATCTGTCGCAGATCGACCAAGTAGGAGTGAAGTAGTCGGAATCGATTGCACAGAAGGAAAATCTAATTGACGATGGAAATTTATCAATGGATTTTAGCATCTCATGGCTACCATATTCATTTTTATAAATCTCGCAAATGATGTACCCGTAGTTTGAAGAAGTTATGGCCAGCAAACATCAATACACGACCTGCTGTTTGGGGAATGTGATAAGAATGCTTGGTTTGTAGATTCAATTGTCAACTTGCAGCGTGGGGATCCCTGTTGAGAATTCATTCTCACTCTCGCTCTCAACCAAAGAATTATGGATATGGCATCTGGTGGTTTCCTCCTCACGTCCATCTCTCTGCTCGTGCCTGCCTATCCAGATCATGAAGCTATGGCTCAAGTCCTCTACAGTAGTTGGCGTGAACAGTGCAGACCACCATTGCTGGTAGAGACCAGAAAACATGAGCACGCCCAGAATAGTTACAAGATTAAAAAAAATAATAATAATCATGTCTCAGAAGTCGCTGCTGAAACAACTACAACATTGGCTGCTGCATCCATTGTGTTAAAAAAATATGACGTCCAGTATTCCAAGCTGCTGCTCCAAGTAGTCCTGGCAATCATTATACGGTTGAAAAATAACTGAAAATACCAGGATTGGTGGACGATATTTTTTATTTTAGCTCGCCTTGGTGATTGCTTCCAATTAGATATGAAATATCCCTCTCTGCTACAGATCGCAAGTCTCCAAACTTATGATGCTGTTAACCAACGAAAAAAAAATAGACAGGCAGATAAATTCCGATGGTCACACGCACTGGCAGGGGGAGGTTATGATCTACCACATCACGCCGTCCTGCGTCTACCACTCCGCGTGTTTGAAGGATGAGAGGCATCGTAATCAATCAAATCTGTTGTTATAATGATTTCACGGGTATAGAGGAGCTTCATCGGCCAAATTTCGGATTGTTAAGATCTCTATATTCTGCGTCTGAGATGATCGTGTTGTTGCGAAATCTTTGGCGTATCCTTTGGGATTTTTCATTTTTTTGAAGAAGATGCGCTTGCGTAGGATATTATCCTTCTCATGATGGGGAGGCACGTCATGCTGCCATTCACCACACGTCTCTTGAAAGGCAGGTTGTATGTGCCCTTGGTCACGCAAATACTTCAGCGCCAGTATTATTCCAGCGGGATAGAACTCACACTATATCCATAAAACGTGATTATCATTATTTTAATCAGCCAATTCAATCAAACATATATGGATGTAAGTTGTTGGGTTCAGAGAAGGTTGGATTCAAATGACCGACGCCTATGGATCCCTCATGTCAGCTTTAATCGTTTTTTATTAATGGTATTGAGGACGTGCTTCATTTGATGGAACCTCCTCGTAGATGCGACTGTAAGAGTAGTTTCACTCCTGGGGACAGATGCTCTTGCGTCCGGTTTATTGGAGGTGAGATGCCATTCAATACAAATGGGTATCCTGCCAGACAGAAAGCTTTGGTCTATGAATGCAGGGATCAGTGCAGGTATCCTCCAAGTTGTCGCAATAGAGTGTCACAGGAAGGTGTGAAAAACCAGTTGAAGGTGTTCGAAACAAACGAAAATGGTTGGGGCGTGCGGTCTTGGGACCCGATTTCTGCTTTCCCAGATAATGTTACCCACATGTACGCAGGTTGCTGGAAAAATTGGTTATTTAGCTCCAGAATATGCCATGGGTGGTCAGTTGACAAAGAAAGCAGGCTAGCGTTGCAGATTTCCTGGAGGTAAGAATTTGGTTTCGAGATTTCGGGATGCGTTTTAGGTTTTTATTTTTATTTTTATTTATTTATTTTGTTGTATAGTTGTTTTTATTTTTATTTTTATTTTTAGTATAGTTGTTTATTTTTTTATTTTTTTACTGAAAAAATATATATAAACTAGCTAAAATTAAAATAAAGATTTTGTTGGGCTTTGTTATTAAAAAATAAAAAAATAAAAAAATTAATAATTTTATTTTATTTTTTATTTTATTTATTTTATTGTTTAATTATAATAATAAAAATAATTTTTAGTTTGTTTTGTTATATAATAATAATTAAAAAGAAAATTTTAGGTTAAAAAAATAAAAATAAAAATGAAAATAAATAAATAAATAACAAAACAAATCATAAAAATTAAAATTGCAAATGGATGTTTTCATCATTCCTGAAAACAATAATGTTTTTAAGCCTTACGATAATTTGTTCTTCTTAAAGTCGCTTCATGCAGCAATCAACGATCGAAAAAGCATGCGCGCACAGTGACCACAGGTATCAGAACGTGTTCTTTTATTTGTCGCTTCGTACTCATTCCTGCATTTTATGTTTTTCAATGATCTCACTGTTTTTCTGCAGGATTAGTACTAACGTTTTTCAGGTACAAAGATGATCCAATCTCATGCTGAAGTGATTCTCAAGAATCACAAAACTCTTCAGAAAAGTATTCTTGTGAAAAGCTTTAAGGAGCTAAATTTTTCATCGCACATGTCATGACATCTGTCGCTACACCGCCATCTTTCAAAAAACCAATTACGCCATGACAGGATCACTTACCTTTCATCCATGTTGTGAAGTTCACTTTCCATCGTCTTATCCTTCATGACTTCGCACACGCCTACCTTTCTGAGTCGCATACATCCCTTTATCCTTTTCCATTCATTTTGTCTTGCAAATAAAACCGTTCAGTTCCCTTTTTGACGACTACATTACCCTGCTTTCTTTCATACATACTGTTGTTTCCAAGATCTTTTCATCTATAGTCCTACCACTCATTTTGTACAACTCGCGTTGATTGATGTGGGATTCCTTAAGGCCCACCTTTCAACAAGTCTTGCCCCATCGACCTCAGCACCTTATCTGGGATATAGACTAGAGTCCATTTGAGAACCTAGAGGCTTGCATGCCTTAATGGCAAGTTCTCTCGCTGACAATCATGGGAATACATCATTGTCCCTTGATCGTCAGATCTTGCAAGTGGCTCGACGTCAGCTCATTTATTCGCACTTCGCAAGATGTACTCAGGTACCTTGGCACTCATTGACATCAATGGTGAGTTGCCTCGCATTGGTTAACGACATTCATTAATGGTCGGTAATCCAATGACTTCTCTTCATGCTCGACATCGACACATTCATTCGCATGACTAGAATTGTACCATCAGGTTTCGCAGCAGGTGAAGACTATACACTTTTCATGACTCTATCAACAGTTACAGTAGCATGACTTTCGTCACATGAGACTACAGCAGTTCCACTTTCTCTCTTCCATGATTCATTCAGCAGCAGTTCAGCCTCCTCCACTTCACATTTTCTGATCCAGCAGACATCAGTCACAGCTACAGCAGTAGTCAATTTCCATATGATATTGCAGCAGTGACATCTTCCATGATACAATAGTAGCAGCCAAAAGATTTCAGCCATACAAAGATCTCTCAGATGCATAGCTCATGATCTTCTCGGGTAAGTGAAGGTATGTTGTTTTCCAATCTTTAATCAATAATTCCTTGAATGCTAAAAGACATGTATTTGGAAAAATTTCCTATTTGTCCTTCCATATCCTTCACTATTCCATGTCCTTCCCTATTTGCTACATTTTCCGAGGACGGAGAACACCTTCAGTTGGGGGGGGGATATTCATCATATTCTTCTGTCATTTCATTTATCCTATATTACATCTTATATAACCTCATATGTTGTGACCAACATGTTTTTCCCAACTGATTATTGTTGCTTTTATAAAGCTCCTTCATTGATTTCCTAAAAAAAAAAAAGCAGCATTGGTTGGTATATGAAACACATGTTCCAAAGAAAATCTACCATGAGGAGGATGGATTCCATGCATTTAACATACTTCAATATACCTTATTGAATAAGACTAAAAGAATTGAATGATTGATACACACCTTACTGAATCATCATTCTGAATGCATTCATATGATTGAAATTTCAAGTCTATTCTTTGTTGTAGCAAGAAAAAGAAAAAATGAAAGTGTTGTTACACAAGAACCAACACTTACAATATTGATGGTTGTCACATAAAAACCAACCATAATCAAGAAGAAGAAATGTTGCTACATAAATACTTTTGGTTGTCACACAAGAACCAACCATAAGCAAGAAAAAGAAGTATTGTTACATAAGGAAATACTTATGGTTGTCACACAAGAACCAACCACAAAAAGGAGCTGCCATTTAGATATCTTTCAACAAAAGAAGGTTCCATCACACAATTCAGGAAATTCAATGCAAGGTTGCATGAGGACATGCAACACCTTCAGTTGGGGGGAGATGTTGAGTCGCAAAAGTGTCATCTTTTTACCAACATTTTCACTTCACTTTCACTTCACTTTTAACCATATTTCGCTTTTCCACACCCTTACATAAACCATTTTTCATGATTACATGGGTTTTTGACATATTATTTTCCAATGCATCGATTTTAGTGTTTTTGAGTGAATTTATGATTAAATATTGGAAAATGACATGTTTACACTTATATATGAAAGTGGGATGAGTTTCATGATGTTTACAGGTGTATTTGAAGACTCCAACCAAGTCAAATTTGACCATCAAGCCTCAAATTCGAATTCCCTCTTCAACCCTTTGAAGATTTGATAAAGATTTGGAGATCTACTCAAGTATCTTGGATGGAGATTAATCATGAAAGAAATATTTGTGAGAGGATTTGTAGAGATATCACTTGCTATGTGTGAGCACATGGTTGTAACCAAATGAGACATTTGTGGATCTAGGAGAGATTTGTGAATCTAAGTTATCTTAAACTTTTGTATAAATAGGAGTGCCTCCTCCATTTCAAAGGGAGGACTCTTTGAGCATTGTATCCAACTTATGATGGAATAAGAATCAAGCTTTCTTTTCACATTGGTTTCCATTCTCTAGTTTAGATTTAGAATGCTTTAGTTCATATGTTACTTTGTTCTTGGGAGAATTGAGCTCACTCCAAATAGATCATAGTAGCATTTTCTTTTTACTTTGAATAGGTTTATATGCTTTATTGTTTTTATGATCTTGATTGTTGATAGGTTTTGTGAAACATTCCGAGAAGACCTCCTAAATGGGAGCTAGTGTTTTCATGCCTACAACAACTAAGCCTTTTAATTGTATTTATTTTCAATGCATGAGTGTTTATTTGATGATCTTGATTGTTGATAGGTTTTGTGAAACATTCTGAGAAGACCTCCTGAATGGGAGCTAGTGTTTTCTTTCCTACAACAACTAAGCTTTCTAAGTTTATTTATTTTCAATGCATGAGTGTTCATTTGATGATCTTGATTGTTGATAGGTTTTGTGAAACATTCCGAGAAGACCTCCTGAATGGGAGCTAGTGTTTTCATGCCTACAACAACGAAGCCTTTTTAAGAGTATTTATTTTCAAATGCATGAGTGTTTACTTGATGATCTTGATTGTTGATGGGTTATTTGAAACATTCCGAGAAGACCTCCTGAATGGGAGCTAGTGTTTTCATGCCTACAACAGCTAAGTTTTATTAAGTGGAATGCAAGAGTCAGGTTTTGATTGAATTTTCATTAGAAGTTAGGTGCCTAATCCTGCATATATAGTGCATGTGCTTCGTAAGCCTACGAACCTCGGATTGACAAATTAAATGGTTGGGCAATTACTACGACGGAATTAAACGACAATATTTTCGCTCAACATTTTGGCGCCGTTGCCGGGGAAGCACAATGGATTGAGGTATTAGTTTTTTTATTTCAATTCATGCAAGTGTGATAATACATGATCCTAACTCCAAGGTGACATACGAGTAAGGACATGTAGGGTGTGTTTCAGCAAGTGTGATTTTCATTTTTTTTTCTTTTATTTTTGATTTGGGTGCAGTAAGAACCCCTTTTCGCAATATGATTTAACAATGAGTTTAAGCTTGGAACAGCTCACTCAGATCCTAGCAAAGATTGGGATCTCCTCTTCTTTGGAAAATGAGATCTTGACAGCAGCCGAAAACTTAATTACTCCTCGAGAGACAAATGACGAAACAACATACAAGGAACCCTGTACATTTGATGATGAACAATCATGCGAGCAGGAGATCGAGGAGGATAACGAGGAGTTGCGACACGATCTGAGGAGTGAAAACGCCTACGAAAGCATTATCGAACGATGGTTTCAAGCAGGTACCAGGTTAGATCAATTTAGTTTTTCTTTTGATTTTGTTAATTTACAGTTTCGACACTTAAGTTCGCATGTTTATGTATATTTTCGATTGTCATTTGCGAAACTCACATTGAACATATTCTTATTACTGTTGCGCTTATGGCTACACTGGAAGTTTGATTACACGTAACTGCTCTCTAATTTTAATTAGAGTAGAATAGGTAGGAAGTTATTTTCAGTTGTTGCTTTAGTGTTGAATAAGTATGCTCTCCTTCGCGCTTCGTGCGATCGCGAGGATCAGAAAGTAGGATGACTAAAATCATTTTCAGGAATGAATAAATTGATGATTTGCAAATGTGCTTAAACAATTTCATATTTAATTTGCAATTTTTATTTTTTTTTTATTTTTTTTTGTTTTTCTCCTATTTGAAAAAAAAACAAATTTCTTTAATTGTTTAAAATCCTTTTTCCAGGGATAAAACAAAATTAAAAATAAAAAATAAAAAATAAAAATTTCACTTGATTCTTTGTCTTAAACTAGTCTTCTAATTTAATTTTTCTATTTAGGAATAAGAACAAAATCATGAGTGTTTACTTGATGATATTGATTGTTGATAGGTTATTTGAAACATTCTGAGAAGACCTCCTGAATGGGAGCTAGTGTTTTCATGCCTACAACAACTAAGTCTTATGCAAGAGTTAGGATTTGATTGAATTTTCTTAGAATAGAGTTAGATGCCTACTCCTGCATATATTTTGCTAGCATCATCACAAGCTTACGAGCATCCCTGGTTGATATTAAATCGTTGAGAATTTATACGACACAAATTTCACTCAACATTTTGGCACCGTTGCCGGGGATGGTGCTAAGGGATTAGGCATTAGGAATTTAATTCAGTCTGTTTTATTGATGCAAAAGAAATGGGCTAACTCATGATGAAATGATATCTTGGTGACAACAAGATCTTCTGAAAGCCATCTTGTTTACTAACCATTTACGGACAAAGGATCCAGAATGCAGCCCAAAGACTACATTGAGGAATGGTATCAAAAAGAGGTTATGCCACAATATTCATCGATTCTTCAAGAGATCCTTGCGGCAAATCAAAAGGTCAAGTCGATTTCGCATATCCTTACAAACAATCAGGTACATTTTTCAAGTTGGGATATGAGCATTTCAAAAATTCTAATCCGTAAATGGCTTCATTGGAAGCATGAATATACTTAAAAAAATAAAAAAAAATAAGAATAGTTTTTAGATAGATAGGAAAAATAAAAATAAACTTTTATGATTTTCAGGATAAATTTGATGTTTTGTGGTGCAGTAAGAACCATCCATCTACTAACCCTTGGTAGGGAAGATTTGCAATAAAACAAATGATTGAGAACAAGAGCGGAAGCGAAGATCACAAATGACAAATCAAGGAAGATCGACAGGAAAAAGGGACACACATTAAGGAGGAAACCAAGTGGAGTTTAAGGCGCTAAAGAATTTGAGGTTTGCATAAGAGGTAATTTTTTTAACATGCTTTTCAAGTTGCAAATTTCAAATGTTTTAAGCGTCGCCAGGTTCCTGAGTATGCTCTCTTCCCGCGCCTTGTTGCGATCTGGAAGATCAGAAAGAGGATTTGGAAGTTAGTCATGCATGTCTATTTTAAATTGAAAATTTCCAACATCTTTTGCGACAAAATTTCATTCATAAATTCCATACTTAAAAATCGAAAAATGATGAGACTAGGATGTGTATGGTTTGCGCAAATAAGCTCTTACTTTTCACTATAGGAAGATTTTTATTTTTATTTTTCTTTTAAATAAAAAAAAAAAATACATAAAATTAAAAAAATATATAATAATAAAAAAATAAAAGAAAAAAAACAATAAATGAATAATTTTTAGTTATATTTAAACTAGTGTATTAAATAGTTTATTATTTTAAACAAATAAAAACAAAAACTAAATTAAAAACATTGTTTATATATATATATATAATAATAAAATGTATATAAATAAATAAATAAATAATAAAACAAATGTAAATAAAAAAAAAAACACACACACATAAAACAAAACAAACGAATGAAAACAAAATGCGCCAATGGATAAAACTGATCTGATCTGAATGCTTTGGATCTGATCGGCAAAGAGAATGGTAAATCGCTTATACGCAAACCCTACGCTAGTCAGTCAAATCCTCCAAACTCTCGTTCAATCTTTCTGGTTTAAAAAAAAATGACTTGATTGAACCCTCGGGCAGTTCCTTCTAGTTTGATTTACGGATCATACGCAGATATTCAAAATTTTCCTGCATGCAAACCATGTATCGATCCAGTTTTTGGACATTGATATCACTCATTCCATTTACACCTCGGTTTCGATTCACCTGCAATAAAAATATTGTAAAACCTCCAATCTGCATTTGCTTGGGCTTTGACATTTCTTTAACTGGTAGAGCGACTATAAAACTTGGGCTTCGGCCTTCCATTTCCAACTCCAACCTGCATAAAAATCCAATTCTCTTCGATATTCAACCAAAGTCTCGAACTCTGGTTCGATTAAAAAAACTTTGTTTATGAAGGATGAATCGGCGGGTTAAGCTACAGAACGTTGCTACTTTTCGGGTGATTGGAGTCAAATTAGAACGAAACACTTTGATGGCTTTTTCACAATAGCTGGCAGATTTGATTAAGTTGTTGAAGTTTATAGGTTCAAATCCCGCACCTATAGGGCTCGTTGAGATTTTTTTGGACTGGTAACAAATTTCGATTTAATTAAAACATTATCGTGGACCATTCATAAATTATGATTATGTTTTATTGGTTGGCACGTTGGGTTGTAAAGGTGAGGTTCCAAGTTAAATTACGGATGGTGTTCCATTTCTTTTAATACTCATATAAAATTTGAATTTAAATAAATTTGTTTTCATTTCAATTATTAAATTGCATGCATGGTTAAATGGTAAGTCGTGTTGTTTTCATTGAGCAGGGCATGACTTCAATCTTGGTTGACTATCCTTACACATCTCACGAATAATTCAAATTTAAAATCATTTATTCCCACTTCAATATACATGTGATTTGTTTGGTCTAATTCTAAACCATTCGATTTGTATGAAAGAATAAACTTTAGTTTCATTTTAATACATTAAAAAAAACATTTCATTCAAAAATAAATAAACTTATTTTCATTTAAATTAATA
Organism: Picea abies; assembly: GCA_900067695.1. Classification (NCBI taxonomy): domain Eukaryota; kingdom Viridiplantae; phylum Streptophyta; class Pinopsida; order Pinales; family Pinaceae; genus Picea; species Picea abies. Next base: position 10,012 of record CBVK0102506476.1, read on the forward strand.
AATTAGTTGCTTTTTCATTCAAAAATAAATAAACTTATTTTCATTTAAATTAATAAATTAGTTTAATTTTAATAAAAAATAAAAAAAAAAACATTTCATTCAAAAATAAATAAACTTATTTTCATTTAAATTAATAAATTAGTTGCTTTGCCTAGTGGTAAACCATTTGATTTGTATGAAAGAGGGGCAAATTGGGGCTGCCATGTGGTAGTCTCGATTGGTTCATGTGTCAGCTCCATATTCATCCACATGTCTACTCAATCACCATCCATATAGTTGTTCAGTCACATGCCATGTCATTTCTCAGTCACTTACCCATCAATATTCTGTACTGGCCACGTGGCACCCCTGCATGCAATTTTTTACCTGTTTTCTGCAAACTTCCGACAGTTATAACTTTCTTATACAGAGTTCATTTGACACGAAACAAGTGGCGTTGGAAAGCTATGGAAGAGATCTACGCAATGGAGTCATTATCATAGCAATTTGAGATAAAAAAATATTTGGTCATTTTTCTTGGATATTGTAGCCATATGACTTCGAAAAACAGTTTCAATCATCATATCATGAAAACATGCTATAAATCTATCATTTGTATTTTGAATCACTGAAATTGAGCATCAAATGAATAAATTATCAAAGAAACATTGGCGGGTTGTCCAAGGTGCACCACATCCCGACAGGTAAAAAGTGCATTTTAATTTATTCATTTTCCTTGGATTTGTTCTATTTCGCACTATTTGTGAATTTTTGCGTATGTATCGGATGAAGAAAGACTGATCACCTCTATTCTTCGATAAACTCACGTTTTATTGCAGGTCAGTGCTAAGTTTTTTTTGCAGGTTCCGGGAAGATGAATAAGACCAATTTATGCGCTAGTGGTTTTCAAAAGACCTCATACTCTTGAGAAAAACATGTCTCAGTGAAATCATGACGAAGTCAAAATCATTTCTATTTCATACCAAAGCCATCATACCATTGCTATCAAAAGAAGTCTCCTAGAGCTATTATATGATGATTCACCTTCTTTCCTTTGATCTTAACATGTCGAAGTCAATCCTACACTTTTCATCTTCCTATCACTACTAGATCGTAGCTTCAACCCCTTTGCAAGTTTCATACTTTCCTGCCTCACTTTTGATTCACCCCTAACCCATGAATAAAGTCACTTAGCTCACTTACCAAGCTAAGTTACCACCTTGTCATTTTCCTTTTGCCAAATAAAGCCTGCTTGATCTTTCATCTATGGTCTTCTAAATCATTAATTTGTACTCGCGTTAGATGATGGGGGATTACTTATGGCCCTCCTTCTGACAAGTCTTGACCCATCGACATCAA
>CBVK0102506482.1:0-16800 GCA_900067695.1 Picea abies
TTAATTTTGATCTCTTGAGTAATTGTTGACTAGTACTCTTATAAACATTTAGTAAATTAATGACAACAATGGATTAATTAACTCTAGACGTACAAATGGGGTCAATATTCGATGACATTTGTACTGTAATAAAATATTCGTATATTGTACTTATATTGCATCTTTAGTGGTTTTTGTTGTAATAGGAAATCCCAATGGCGTCAAATAATAATAACAACATTACACATTATGAAGAAAATTAAAGGAATATTTCTAGGTTAGAGGCATTAGAGGAAAAGGGTAATGCAAAATTTGAATTCCCTTGCAATAAATGTACGCAATTTAACAGAAGAAGACTTGTATTTAACACAGTTAAGAAACATTGTTGGAGATATATGCATGTTGAAGGGGGGTTCTCATATCGTCCCATGGTAATATTTTCAATATTATTATATATTGTACTCTTTGTATTGACTATATTTGTAAAATTTTATTTCGTTTTAATATTTTTTATATACACTAATTTTATTGATTGATGTTGGTAATTGTAAAGAAAATTCCTCCTAGGTGTCTGTAGCCAGAGAAATATGCAATGCCTAGTAGTAGTAGAAATATTATTGTACAAGTTGATGAAGACGGTCATATGGATATTGAAGATCATCGTGATCAATTTAATTCTATGGAATTAGAAGATGGCACCAATAATATTGTTGAGCCAGATGATGGGACAAATAGATTGATCTAGGCCAATATCTTTGCTCCTATTGATGAGAATGACAACTTTGATTATATTCATGATATACCTTTGCTTAAGAAGGAACAACTACCCCTTTATGAAGGCTCAAGAACAAATGTTCTCTTAGCTATGATGTTGTCGGTGAACTTGAAGGTATTATATGGTTTGCCAAACACATGTCTCACACAGATCTTAAGGTAGATAACAATATATTTCATCACATCTACGTAACAGTTGAAATTATTTTTCTCTTTTTTTAGTGTTAATTAGTGTTTAATATATTAAGGATGTGATATTTATGATTACTATTGTTTACATTAACTAGTTATTTTTATGCTATAGATTGTTAGGTGAATTTTTCTTACCATTGTCAAATCATTTACGTCACACATACCGAGAGTTATCTCCCATTATGAAAGATATTGGAATGGAGTATTAGGATATTGATGCATGTCTTAGATCATATTATATATTATGGACAATATGCATCGAAAACAAAATTCCCACAATATCAAATTAGTAGATATCGAACTGATCAAGTAACAAAAAAGGTTCCTCACAAGGTTTTTCATCATATTCTGATAATTCCACATTTGCAATGACTATCCAGGTGTGAAAGCATAGCATGGTTTATGGATTACCATTCACGACACAGAAGTGAATATAGTGTTCTTTGAATTCTTGAAGATGCTTCTACCTTTAGGGACATTGAAGAAATATAGTTGATTTTTAAAGAAGAACCTCATAATGTTATGCTTTCATTTGCAATTGATGGTGTCAATCCATCTGGTGAGATCAGGTCTATTTACTCAATGTGGCCTATTTTTGTTATAAACAATAACCTTCCTCCTTAGATGTCAATAAAGAGGGAGCACATGATGTTGACAATGGTTGTTCCAAGTATTTGCTTACAATATTTGTTTGAATGTATAAGTGTCATTCGATTTGTATCATTTGTTATTAATGCATTATTTCTTATACATAAACAAGGTATTTATTACATGTACTTTCAACCAATTAGGTAAGTACCAAGTGAAATATATGAATGTATATAATGATCATTTTATCGACGAGCTACGAAATTTATGCGATGGCATCACTATGTATGACGTCTCTAGACCAATAGGGAAAAAACAATTTCAATTCCGTGGAATACTTACATGGAAAATTCATGATGCCCCAGGGATAACACATTTTTGTGGTATGTAAGGTCACACTACTGCACTTTAATAGTATATAATTTTATAAAAATATTATGCATGTTTCTAATGTCAATTCCTTGTTATATAACTAATATTAGACGTCACATTAATCCACATCTTGTAGGTACTCAAACAAAGCATAAATTTGCATGTTCAGTTTGTGGTCCTAAAATGAAATCCCATCGTTCAAGAAGTTTAGGAAAGAAGGTGTTTGATGATTATAGGCACTTCCTCCCTAAGAACCATGGGTATCAAACTACCGAAAAACATATTTTCAATGGGAAAGAAGAGACTGCAATAAAACCACAAAGAATGACATATCACCTATGGAAGTTGGCATATAATAGAAATCATCAAGGTAATCAATTTGATTATGTATCACACAAAAAATTTACAATCTTTATTTGTATTGAATTATGTTTACCGTATCTAACAATTATTGTTGTATAATTAATTCATTAATGTTTCATAAAGGTCATCAAGGAATTGATGGGAAGCTTCCACGAGGAATGAAAAGTTACCCCATACAATTCAGTAGGATTCCCTACTATGAGCACCTACAAATATCTCATTTGTTTGATAGAATGCATATCGGGAAGAATTTAACTGAAACGTTGTGGAAAATCTTAGATGGAAGGAACGACAAAGAAAAAATTGTCAAAATTTGTAGTGACATTTAGGAATCCAATCATGCAATGCACTATTTGATTGATTCAAATAGAAATGTCGGAGACCGAAATCATCTTCCATGGTTATTTACAGAGTAGGAAAGCAATGTTGTAAAAGAGGTGATTCAGAAAATTAAATATCCCATGGGATTCTCTTCAAACATAAAGAATATCTTAACGAACAAAGGTGAATTTGGTGGAGTAAAAACTCATGACTGGAATACCTTCATTAAGGTAATTATTTTGGTAGATTTCTATTTTGGTAATACTTTGCAGGACTCAAGTGTCTACAACCTAGCTGGGACACAAATCTGTGATCACAATACTTAATGGAGAACTTAGAAATTAACATTCATTAGTATTTTAACCCTTATTCCAATCGCAGGTTAAACCCTTGTTATAGAACATTACAGCATTACTCAAGATCTAAGAATATCTAACCATTAGCACATAGCATCAGAGTAGATCTAGCATTCATTCATATATAAAGCACTAAGCATCAATGGATTAAGAAATTAAATACATAAACAACATAGAACAAATCACATTGACACATGATATATATGGTTCACCCCAGTGTGGGGCTACATTCACCAATCTTGTTATCTTATTTATTAGTCTCCTTCAATATTCCTACATGCACACATCCACAAAGCCAACTCTTCATAGGACAAGAGACCTGCACGCACCTTGCCAGATCATCCTTCCCTAAGTTAGGTCCAAGCACAAAGCCTTTCATAGTCTCTGCTTAAATCACTTACTTGCACTTAGCTCTACAAGCCTTAACACATATTCTTGCACATAGCTAACATTAGCACTAAGCCATCGGCTTACCAGGTCTGATCGAACTCCCACTACTCTTACATCGCCTAGATACTTATTTATACATTACAAAAAGGTCCTAAACATGGATAAGACCCCTGGGTCGACATACCATACCCGTTACATAAACCCTAAAACCCAAAAATCCTGTCAAAAGGTCAAGATCCCATGATCTTCACTTCGCCTGGGTGCTCCGTCTTCGACCAGCCTATCAAAGTCCCAAAAATGGTCAAACACGACCAACGTTCTCCCAAAACTTGGTCGAGGGCCAATAGGCCCCCAACACTCACTTGTGACTCATCCCTAGTCACTATGATCTGGGAAACACTGCTTTGAAGGCCTCAATATTGGCTCGAGTTGCCTCGACTTGCTGCTTCGCCAGAGCCTCCTTCTCGGTGAACTCTTGAATGACTTTCTCGGTGACAGGCCCTTCCAAACGCTACTCTACTATGGAAACCACCTATTCCAACTGTGATCCTTGTCCCTCAATCTCTTCAAAGAGGGTGTAGTCTTCGTCCTGCACCGGCTGGAGTCGTTGTGTCACCTTCATCATCCTGTTATGGATAACAGTGACCTGTTGTTGAACTGCACGTTGCTCCTGCGATCTCTTAATTTTCTCAACGACCGTAAGTTGCTTCAGTTGCGCTTGCAGTGTCGATGCCTGTTGCTTCGCCTCTTAGATTTGTGCCTCTAATATCCTCAACTCCGGGTCTTCTGCAAGGCACTCATAGGTATGCACACTTAGGTTACTTAATTGCTTGCATTCTATAGCCAACGCCTTGATTCTTTTGACTGCGCTCTTGGCATTTTCTTCCCTTTGATCTCACACTTCTTGCGGAGTGCTCGACACTGCTTGTAGTTCCATCTCTGCTACTCTTTCTTGAAGTTTCTGAATGGATTTAGCGAGCTTCCCCACTTGGCTTTCAGTTGTCTCTTCTTCCATCTTGGCCAGTCCTAGCACAGAACGGAGTGCTCTTATTACTGCTTCTCTAACCCCAATCTGCTTCACGAGCAGTTGTTCTTTTTATTTCTGGATATGCTCCGTGAGCAGTTGTTCTTTTTGTTTCTGGATCTGCTCTCTTTCCTATTCAAACTTTTCTCAGACGTCATATTTCTCTTGTTGCGCAACCTAATGTTGCTCTAGGGCTTCCTCCTTTGCTTGCTTCAAGGCCTCTGTGGCTTTCTCTTTTTCTTCATGTACTCGATGAAGGCGAGATTCTGTAGCATCTTCTATCCTTTGTAGTTGGGTAGGCTCATCTCCCAATTCTATACCTTTTGATGACAATGATGCAATAGACACTACGAGACTTGAATAGAGAGATTGTTGTACCCCCTTCAGCTCTGCCTCAATTTTGTCATCCATTGTCTCCTTCTTTGCTTCATTTCATTGCAAAATAATCCTCTGAAGCATCTGCTATAGCTGCGATGATGAGGTCAATATCATCCACCATGAGCACATTCTTCGACTGAGGCTTATTGGCTCGGGATTTATTCTGTGCTAAGGGTCTCTTCAGAGAAACCTTTCATTTCTTCAACATCTTGGCCTCTGTAATGGTATCTTTTGGTGGTGTCACTTTTCCCTATTCTTTCTTGTCTTCTTCCCCTCCCTCTTATTGGTTTACTTCGTCACCTCCTCCTCCTCCAGGTGAGTCAGGTGTAGTTTCCTCCGATGCGTTGTTTATCTCCTGAACTTCTTCCTTATTTTTCTTTTTCTTAGCACTTCTCGGTCCATCCCACTCAGTCCTGGAGACCACAGGACTTCCGATGAGCTCGGGTTTGGAGAGTTCTGCATCTCCAACTGATACAAGGAATTTTGCATGCCATTCCTTGGTTATCTCCTCCATATCTTCCTCAGTCAATTTGTAGTAACTTCTTCCCCTCCCTCTTATTGGTTTACTTCGTCACCTCCTCCTCCTCCAAGTGAGTTAGGCGCAGTTTCCTATGATCTGTTGTTTCTCTCCTGAACTTCTTCCTTTCTCTTCTTCTTATTAATGTTGCTCGGTCCATCATACTCTTCTCGGGTGACCACAGGAATTTCGATGAGGTCGGGGTCAGAGAGTTATGTTTTCTCAACTCGTACAAGGAATTTTGCATACCATTCCTTGGTTATCTCCTCCATATATTCCTTATTCAATTTATAGTACGAATGCAGCTCCTCCTTGCTTTCATCCCTACACGCGGTGATATATATGAAGTGTCGGTCTACGTGGAAATTCGCGAGTGGCCTAAACCAATGGAGTGTATTTAGCATCATACGGGGGAAGGATTCAATGGCCCGCATGAGTTGTAGGTATTAGGTGATCAGAATCTGGACCAGGGGTCAAATTTTACCTCAAAAATAAAAGTGTTTGGTAGTAAATTCGATGATTAGAGCCTAGGGAAAGAACCATGTCCTATCTCATTTTGTTCTAGATCTAGGTGGATCTAGGGGGATCGATTCATGTCTACACTTAATGATTTACCCAATAACAAACCTAAAACCCAAAAATCCCACAAAAAGGTTGAGATCCTGCATTCTCCGCTTTTCTTGGGTGCTCCATCTTTGACTAGCCTATTAAAGTCCCAAAAATGGTCAAACACAACCAACGTTTCCACAAAAATTGGTCGAGGGCCAACATGCCCCCAAAAATCACCTGTGACTTTTCCCGAGTCACTCTGATCTAGGCAATACTGCTTTGAAGTCCTTGAGCTTAGCTTGAGCTGTCTCAACTTGCTGCTTCACCAAATCCTCCTACTCGGTGAACTTCTTAATGACTTTCTCAGTGACAGGCCCATTCAAGCATTGTTCCACTACTCTGACCACCTATTCTAGTTGTGATCCTTGTCCCTCGATCTCTTCAAAGAGGGTGCAGACTTCATCCTGCACCGACTGGAGTCATTGTGTCACCTCCATGGGTCTACTTTGGATGGTAGTGACCTCCCATTGGACGACACATTGCTCTTGTGATCTCTTCATTTTCTCAACAGTTGTAAGCTTCTTTAGTTGTGCTTGCACTGTCGATGCATGTTTCTTTTCTTCCTGGATTTGTGCCTCCAATATCCTCAGCTGTGGATCTTCTGCAAGGTGCTCATAGGTCTATGCACTTTAGTTACCTAATTTCTTTCATTCTAGAGCCAACACCTTGACTCTTTCTACTGTGCTCCTGACAGTTTATTCCCTTTGATCTCTCACTTCTTGTGGAGTGCTCGATTCTTCTTGTAGTTCTAACTCGGCTACTCTTGCTTGAAGCTATTGAATGGCCTCAGTGACTTCCCCACTTGGTTCTTAGTTGTCTCTTATTCCATCTAAGCCAATCCTATCATAAAGCGAAGTGCTCTAGTGACTGCTTCTATAACCCCAATCTGCTATGTGAGTTGCTGGTATTTTTCTCTCTAAATAAGCTCTCTATCCTCTTGAGACTTTTCTCTAAGTTCATATTTCTCTTGATGCACAACCTAACGTTGCTCTAGGGATTCCTCATTTACTTTCTTCAAGGCCTCTATGGCCTGCTCTTTTTTTTCCTATACTCGCCGAAGGTGAGCCTTTGTAGCATCTGTTATCCTTCGCAGTTGGGTAAGATCATCCCCCAATTCTACAGCTTTTGATGATGATGACATAGTAGACACTACATGGCTCGAATATAGAGCTTCTTGTACCCCCTTCAGCTCCAACTCAATTCTGTCAGACATTGTCTCCTACTTTGCTTCATTTTGATGCAAGATATCGTCTGAAGAATCTGCTACAACTATGATGATGAGGTCAATATCATTCACTATGAGCACATTCTGTGACTGAGGATTAGTGGCTCATGACTTCTTTCACGTTGAGGTTTTCTTTGGAGAAAAATTCATTTTATTTGATGCCTCGACCTTTGTAAGGGGATCTTTCAGCAGTGTCACTTCACTCTCTTCTTTTTTTTCCTCTTCCCCTCCCTATTCTTGGTTTACTTTGTCACCTCCTCCTCATCCAGGCGATTCAGGTGCAGTTTCCTCCGATGCGTTGTTTATCTCCTGAAATTCTTCCTTATTTTTATTTCTCTTAGTGTTGCTCGGTCCATCCCACTCCATCCAGGTGACCACATGACTTTCGATGAGGTCGGGGTCAGAGAGTTTTGCATCTCCAAATGGTACAAGGAATTCTACGGGACATTCCTTGGTTATTTCCTCCATATCTTCCTCAATAAATTTATAGTAATACTGTAGCTACTCATTGTTTTCATCCCCACGCACGATGATATATATAAAGTGTCAGTCTGCGTGGAACTTCGTGGCTAGCCTGAACCTATGGAGTGTATTTGGAATCATTCAGGGAAAGGATTCAATGGTGCGTGTGAGATGTAGGTAGTAGGTGTGGAAGAAAACATTCTACTACCACTGCTTTGCCATATCGCTTGTATACCACAAGGTGGTGAACCTCGTAGTTAGTGGTTCTGATGGCTCAACTTTTGGGAATGTATCTCCCTCTGACATCTCCCAATCGACAAATGCTATAATAATGAGTAACCAGCTGAAGTGGAATTCATAGCCTTGGTCCTGTGCTTCACGACAATTCTTCTCCAAATCGTTGACGAGGGTGCTCACCCAGTTCATCTACATTCCCTCAATGCACTTCCCTGTGAGGTCGAGGATGAACCTTGTAACTTGCGTTGGTTGGTTCTTCCTAACGAGATTTCCTCTGATCAGCTGACAAGCTAGGCACACTGTGCCATCTTGGATGGAGGCTACCTTGTATCCTCGCTTCCCCTTCTCCACATCGCCATATGTTTCCTTTATTCATTGTGTCAAGGTGTGATCTGCAGCCTTCTCTGGATAGAACTAGTGAGGGCCTAGTCCCTGCACGCTCAATCCAATGATCATGTGGATCAACATCGGATCCAAAGTCACACATCTATCCAACCAAAGATAGCCTCCATGGTAGCATGACATGAGGATTTTAACGCATGCATTAACCTACTAATGTTTGTTGAAGTGGGGTATCTTCATAACGTTAAGGATGGTGGACCTCACAATCTCCTTGATCCATGGCTAGGGGACTATCTTCAGCTTCTTCCCTATTGTCTTTTTCAAGTACCTATGCGGTGTGAGCATCGCATAATTCTTTCTATCTTCCAGGTTAAAGTCATTGATCTTCAGATCAGGGATCAGTCCTAGCTGCGGTCCTACTACTTGTATCCCCTTTGGGAGGTACGCAGTGATGAGTGTGTATTTTAAATCTCTCGTGATGTTGTCACAACTAATCACGCCAGCCAGTGGCGGGATGTAGTTAGGCAAGACCGATGGGATGAGCTTTGCATTTTCCAGGTCGTCGTGGTGCTTGCTTCTCTTCTTCGTCGTAGTTTGAGATGGCCTAGATCGAATGGATCGACGTGAAGTTGAGGGATATTATTGAAATCTAGCCCATCGACGAGGCATGTACTCCTGCAAACATGACCTTCTCATCCATAAGGTCTATTAGGATCTCCTCCACAGAGTTCTCTATTGCATTGCATTCGCTCGACATAAACGCTCGTAATCAAATCACTCGGGTAGGCGAATAGACACTCAAGGTAAGCAATGGGTGGCGAGGTCTCAAAAGCACAATGCAATAGCAATCATTTCTCTTGTTATCTCAGATAATAACAATTTGCAAAAGTGTTCCCGGTGAGGCATTCAATGGATTAAATAAACAATGTTGTAACAGAATCCGCCAACGGGCAAGAATGCCTCAATCAATACAATTCCATCTGTTATGGCATGGTCTCAATGGTCTCATGGTGATCTTTTCTGCAATAACTGCGTTTCTAGCCATTCTGAAGCATTGTTCTAACGGTCGAGATGCCTCCAATGGTCATATAGCTTTGTCATGGCGAAGTTACATTTTGTGTTGTTCTGCTATTCCAGCAATGTTCAATTTCTGCATGCCTTCTTCCTATGAAGTCTTCACTGAACCTCCTATAGTATTCCTAACTTTGTTTTCTTCTTACTGAGCTTTCTGGCCTTCTTCCCTGGGATCTGAGTCTCTGGGTTCCTCTTTCCATTCGTATTCTTATCTTCTCTTAACATAGTAACTTTGCACTGTTGATGTTCTCTCAAAAGTTCTACATGCAATATCTCTTCTCTTACTATGTCTAGGGTAGGTTCTCTTTTCTCCTTCATGGATAGGTTCTTTAACCCTTCTTCTGTTCTTTCAACTTCGACAGCTAAGTCTTTGGCCCTCGGTTTCTTCGACTTGTCCTCTTGTTATTTTACTAGTCGCTCTATTTTCTCGGCTATGAAGTCCCTTAATTCTTGTTTTTTTCTTTTCTATGGCTTCCTCTTCTGCTTTCCTCCAGATTTGATCTTTCTCAATCCAAGTCTTTCCTAACAAAAGTGCAAAATGAGTGTTGTTCTCAACAAACTTAATGACCTCAAATTCTTCTTCAGTTGATGCTCCATGGGCTACCATAGCTACATGAGTAAGTCTTCCACATAGGGTTATCATCTTTCCTTTAAACAATCCTATCCTTCCTAATGAAGGAATCATAGCAGGCTTTCCCAAAATTTCCCTAGTGCTTTCTGGCATGATATTCACCTGTGTTTCTTCATCCAAGACACGGTCTATGTCGAAGTCTCCTATTCTTGTTTCTATGCACTTCTTAACTTTTAAGATCTCTAGTAAACTAATGTCTCTATGATCATTCAATGTTTCTTTCAGTTGTAATAACATAGTCTATGATTTTGTCTTATTCTCTAACATATCCTTAGTTTCTTGACCTTCTTCATGGTTTGCTTGTCTCAAGTTTATCTTCTCAACTTTAGCAATCATTCTAGGGCAATCAAAAAACTCATGATCAACAGCTTTACAACAAAGACAAATAGGACCTCTACCAGGGCATTCCTTAGCAAGATGTCTCGGTCTTCTGCAACTAGAACAAAGTGTCAATACTCTCTTTCTCTTAAACGAGGCCCAACCTTTCTTGTACTACGCACTGGGATCACAGTGATGGACCTGCAAAAAATTATTTCTAGGATCCTGCATCCACTTATCAATCTAAAAATTATTTCTATGCATAGGAATAACATACCTTCCATTATATCTATCCAATCTATTCAGATCAAATATTCTTTCTTCTAACTATTCCCTAGTTCTGAGACTAGGACCAAATCTATCAAACATACCTAGATCCATACTTTCAAAGAAGAAATTTCCACTTATCTTACCTTTATCAGAGAACAAATCTTTAAGATCTTACCTCTTTCTTCAGATCGGGCTTCCTTCTCTTAGCACAGAGCTTCGCAAGTCAATTATAATATTGTGCACTACAACAATAGATCTACGCACAAAGATTTCTCTTTTCTTTAGTTCCCAGTAATCACAGTTTTAGGCCCCAGCAATGGAACCATTTGTTGGCACAAGGGTAGACCCAAGGTTCAACATGTCAACAGTGCACCAAAAAAACCCTAACTACCGGCCCTTTCAGCAACACCTACGAAGAAGATGAAGTCTCACCCCAGGTATAGGCAAGGGGGTTGTAGGACTCAAGTTTCTACAACCTAGATGGGACACAGATCTGTGATCACAATAATTAACAGAACACTTAGAAATTAAAATTCATTAGTCTTTTAACCCTTATTCACATCGCAGGTTAAACCCTTATTACAGAACAATGCAATATTACTCAAGATCTAAGCATATCTAACCATTATCACATAGCATCAAAGTACATCTAGCATTCATTCATATATAAAGCACTAAGCATTAATGGATTAAGCAATTAAATACATAAACAACATAGCACAAAGCACATCGACACAGGATATATGTGGTTCACCCCAGTGTGGGGCTATGTCCACCAATCTTCTTCTCTTCTTTATTAGTCTCCTTCAATCTTCTTACATGCACAGAGCCACAAATCCAACTTCGCATAGGACAGGATACTTGTGTGCACCTTGCCAAATCCTCCTTCCCTGAGTTAGGTCCAAGCACAGAGCCTTTCACAGTCTGTGCACAAAGAACTTACTTTCACTTAGCTCTGCAATCCTTAACACATCTTCTTGCACATAGCTAACATTAGCACTAAGCCATCGGCTCACTAGGTCTGATCGAACTCCTACTACTCTTACATCGCCTAGCTACTTATTTATACATTACAAAAAGGGCCTAAACATAGGTAAGACCCACGGGATGACATCCCATACCCATTACATAAACCCTAAAACCCAAAAATCCCACAAAAAGGGTGAGATCCCACGATCTTCGCTTCACTTGGGCACTTCATCTTTGACCAGCCTGTCGAAGTCCCAAAAATGGTCAAACACGACCAACGTTCTCCCAAAAATTGGTTGAGGGCCAACATTTTTATAGATTATTGAATGTAATTTGACGTGGCATTGTCAGCATTATCGTGATCAATATTTTCATCGTCGTTGCCATCATTATTGTCATTGTCATTGTCATTGTCATTTTCATCATCAAGATCGTCAATTCCATCATCATTTTCTTCCATTTTCATTATCATCATCGTGATCATCATCATTGTCATCATTGTCATCATTGTCATCATCATGATCGTCAACATTTCCATATTCATCATTGTCTTACATTGTCATCATCACCACCGTCATCATCATCATGATCAATATTGTCATCATCATTTTCATCATCATTGTCACATCATCATCATTTCCATTGTTATCATCAAGATCGTCAATGCCATCATCATTTTCTTCCTACATTGTCATTATCATCATTGTGATCATCATCATCTTTTCCATCATCAACATGATCATTTTTATTTTCATTGTCATTGTCATCATCATCATCATCATTAATGTCATTGTCATAATCATTTTCATCATTATCTTCATTCTCATCATGATCATCGTTGTCATCCTCATTGTCATTGTCAATATTGTCATCATCATCGATGAGTCATTTCCATTATCATCATCATCCATTGTCATCATCATCATCTTCGTTGTCATTGTCATCACTATAATCAACATTATCGTCACGATCATCCTCCTACTCATCTTCATCATTTTCATTATCTTCATTATCATCATTGTTGATGTCATCATTGTAATCGTCATCATCATTGTCATCATCATCATCATCATTGTCATCATCATCATCATCATTGTCATCATCATCATCATCATCATTCTCGTCATCATCATCGTAATCACCATTTTCATCATCATCGTCGATGATGACATCCCTCATCCATGTAACCACTTTACATCATATTAATATGACCATTTATATCATGCCCAACTCACTAACCTACAAAACCATATTATCCTAACCACTTATATCTATAACACCTAGTCCCTAACCTTGGTAACTCCTAATTCCATTAACCCATTAACCTAATTAACCCCCATAATTGTTAACACCTAACCCTTTACCCATAAACCCTATAACCCCAACAACCTTTATATAAATTTTATTATATGTAAAACTTTAATATAAATTATATTATATAAAAAACTTTATTATAAATTGTATTATATATAAAACTTTATTATAAATTGTATTATATATTTGTTATATAGTACAATTTATATTATATAATATAAATTGTATAGTACATTTGTTATATTATGTGTCATTTTAATAATACATATTTTATAAAACCCGCCAAAATGCAAAACCTGCAACAAATTGCATAATCAAACAAAACAACAAACAAAACCCTATGAACAAGAGCAAGACCCCAACATCGAATCATTTTGATCGACCCGACCCAACCCCGACTCCAAGAGCCAAAAAAGGAGACACTGTGAGACAAAGAATGACAGAGTGACAGAGGAGCGACAGTGAGACAAGGGAGTGACAGAGGAGGCCATAGCTTGAGCGATAGAGGAGACCCTAGACCAGCAATGTCACCCAAATCTGTAATTTTTTTCTAACCCTTTAAAAAGGCATCATAGATAATCAATATGGATTGTACTAGAGGAGTTTTAAAGATCAAGGAAAAGCCAAAATCTGTGTCATTTGAAACCTTCCATAATTCAAAACCTCTGAAATCACTGATCTAGGGTTCCTCTCAAAGGTAGAGTCTAGGTCGACAATTGTCAAAATATAACTAAGCAAGGAATCAGTTTCAAAGGAAAGATGAGCATCGGGCTTTCCAAAAATCTTAGAGGTATGTAAATCCTATAAAATACCAAGTTCGCCTTTAGATTGGCATTGTTTGTTAATGTACATTTATGTAGTTTCTAATATTTTATAATTTTATGTAATCATATCAACTTCAATGTCAATGAAATTACGACATACATAGAAACATTGATTTATGATTGTAGGTATGCATTTAACCATTGATCCATTATATAAGTTTGAATCTACCAAATCACAATAGTGTTATGCCAATTACACTGGAACCATAAAGGAAATTGTCCATTCGATCCATATCAACACAGAAAGGGATGAATTCAAATTGTCCTCTCAACTTTCCAATGAATAGTCTTAGTGTATCATTTGCTTGAACTTATATTTGACAACCTTGTGATGCTTGTTTCTAATGGTCACAATATGCCTCTCGTCTATGTGAATCAACTTCCAAAGGTATATTCAGTGTACATTCCAAAACATACGGAATTGTGTGAATCCTAGATCTCTCCTAAATTAATTAATTATTATGTATGTGTGATTTGCCAATTATTTAATTAATGAACAATACTTTATTAAGGTTATGTGAATATTCACACTTCTTTTCATAGTTGTATATCTTCTCTCCTTATATTCTCTTAAATTTGAGGTTCACATGCTTTCTTTCTGTTGGAAATATATAAGGTACACTCATTGATTTGCAACTTGTATGCAACCTCCCTTTATGAGATATTTGTCAGTGGTCATTCGTATTTTAGCTTGAAATCCATACTTGTATTGTAGCTTGAAAAATGGTACCTTGTACCCCAAAGACATGATAAAATTTGACATGTGGCAGGGTGATCATGGGAAAGCACTGGCCAGCTCGCAGCAGGTAAAGAATCGATTTTCATATGAATTATTGTTGGTAATCATTCAATTAACTTGTTTATTTGTTGATCTGGACGAGCAAACCAGAGCACGATGATCAGGGTGATGAAATATATTATTCCTTCAACCCAATTGAAATAATTAGAAAGATCTTGTGAAAGGAAAACAAAGAACTCCTTCAATTGGCTAGTTGTAAGCCTATAGAGGAGACCAAAACAAGAATGAGGGAGTTAGAGAAAACTATATATCAATATGAGGTAAGAACCATTTTTAAAATAGATTAATTATTACATCTATTAATTTATGAATTTTTGTTTCATATGTTTATCTTAGCTAAACTAAAAATGATATCTTTCTACAAAAATATTTGGAACCAATGCAAGATATTGGTCATGGGGACATTCCTGGTAGCAACAGTGAACAAACCCCACATCGCCTTGGCATGAGCCACATACCTTCAAATATAGTTTCATCTCCATATGTGGCTCAAACGATTGAATCTCCTGGGGCCCATGAGATCCCCCACCATTCACACCAGACCATGGCACACATGATGGTGTAGTAGATGGTGAATCTCATGAAGAAGAGTCTATGCACTGCTTATATCCTAGAGCAACACATGGTCAAAGCACAAGAATGGTATTGGTCAAACTTTTGATGAATGAAAACTTGGTTCCCTTGAAGAAACCACAAGTCCTACGTAGTTATTAATAATCTTAGTTAATTCATATTTTTTAAATATTGAAACCTTCATCTTTCAAATTATTTTAAACTAATTATCATATATTTTTGCAGGAAACAACATTTTTTACATGACCTTGCATGACAAGGCCTTAGATATTTTTGGGCCCACCATTCGCACACAGTGGAATTCCAAAAAAAAAAAGAATTGAAAGATAAACTTATTACCATTTGGTCAACATGTTTGGTGATTCGTTCAACAAACAAGATATCACCTCGAAGGTAGGTACATATTTGAAATATGCCAAAGATCAATATAGGATTAGATTGGTAAAAATCCCCAAGTATGATCATCATGTCGCTATTCTTGAGAGGGAATGGAAGAACATACTAGAGGATGCAAAGGAGATTGCATTGAGACATGAAGGGAAGACACCACCTAGCCCTGGAAGGTAAATGATATTTTGAATTGAATATTTCGAACTTTCTTTAGTTGATCTATAGAAAAAATTGTGTTGTCTAAGTACATATTTGAAACTTTTTGTAGTTTCCCAGACATGTCGAAAGCCACCAAGGAAAGACTGGATAAACATGAGCAACACAAACTTGGCCAAGGTGGTTACCTAATTTTAAAAGCTCGAATTGTAAGTACCAAATAATTTTACCATATTATTCATATCATCATACAAAAAAAAATTAATTGCATCCAATAAGAAAAATTCATCATATTATGCAATGCAGGGGGATACGTTCAACAGTGTGGCCACCGAAGAAGATATGAAGATCAGCGTTAAGTTCAACTTTCAAGCAGTGTTTGAACATAAAAAAATATCGGGGCAAACACAATCGACTGACCCTTCGAGCAAGATGGTAAGTAAAATGACAAGACTATAATTGTTCATTACGTTTAAGTACATATATAGACGATTGATTTATCACATCAATTAATGTGTCTATTTGTTTTAATAATGCAAGCAACCCCATTTCATTCGAAAGAGGTATTGGACATGAAACCCATGATTCTGATGGTGTGTAGACCCATCATGGTATGTGTATTTAAAATCAATTGTATATATTGACGATTAGTAATAATTAGTTGCAAATGGTGTACTTATAAGGTTTCTTATTTCAATGGCAGAGCATGTAGATGAGGTCGGTGCTCATAGAGGAGAGGAACAGATGACAACCCAACCAATGGTGTCGACTACTCCTCCAGGTAAAAAACAGAGTCATGATATTTGTATTAATGAGAGACCAATATGAATAATTAATAACTGGCCATGTAATTTTAATTCTTTCTATTGTTCTAGTGGATGCCCCTGTAGTGCAGCAACATCCAGTAATACGTCTTATTACTAGAATTAGTGCAATTGTAGAGACGGTGGGCAGTCCTGCAGCACGGATAGAAGAGGTTCCAACAACTGAAGGGGTTGAAGACGATGTTATTGATGAACCACTAAAGAATTTTGTTAAAAGCAAGAAACAGAAAAGGAATTGATTGTAAATATTTTAAGGAAAAAAAGTATTAATATAAATTATTAGTTGTACATTTTTTGTTTAAACTAATATGAATGATTGGGTATGGGGAATTGAGAGTGATGCGAGGGGGGGAGGGGCCAAATGAGATTCCAACTTCACGTGGTTGGCCTCGTTTAATAGTGAATAAATTATTCTCAAAACCAAGAGGAACTCATTAAGGTATTCCTATTATCCATTTAATGATATTATTTTTATAGATTATTGAATGTAATTTGATGTGGAATTTTATGTTCTCCCTTAACATTGATG
>CBVK0102506514.1:0-10593 GCA_900067695.1 Picea abies
GAACATTAAATCACACTTTTGGTGATTTTGAGGGGACATAAAGTGACTTAGGCAACTTACCCAAAAGTGGGTTATGAGGTCACATTTATTTGGGGTGATCTCAACCATAGATTAGGGATGATCTCATCCCTTGGATCTTAGGTTGAACTTTTGGAGCCTAAAGAGGGCAAAGAGGCCAAAGGAGGGGCGCATTCTTCATGAGAGACTTTTGCTTGAGAGAGGAGGAGTTCTTGGAGTTTGGAGTTGAGATTTTGTGCATGGGTGAGGAAGAGCAGGCCGCTACCATTGTTGGACAGCAGGAGGAGGCAGCTTGCATACCTTATTTACTGGAGAGACTTCAGATCTGAGGAGGGCGCATGGGTTTAGCACACTCATTCTTTCCTGGAGAAGTTTCTAGCCATCAGAATTCAGAGATATCAGTTGCAGAGTGATCACAGCAGCAGGACAGCCATTCCTGTGGAGGGGATTCTCTTTCTGACTTCTCAGCTGAGTTCTGGAGCAGATCTGGCAGTTCAGAGGGGGGCGCACCACATTTTCCCTCATTCTGGCAGTATGAGCTTGATAGCTTCACCATTCTGGAGTTGCTATTGTACCAGGTTCATTATTGTATTTGTTTTACTGTTTTAGATCATTGCTCTACCCATATATATATCATATCTCAAAACTGGTTTTCCCCGGGGGGGTTTTATCCAGGGTCATAGACCAAAAATACCTGTGTCTACACATGCATTTTAGTTGCTGTTAGGAAGCTCTTATTTCTGTCCATATTTCAGCATTAAAAGATAGATAGGTGTGTTGTTGTTTATTGGGAAAAGTATAAATGTAATTAAGCTAACATAAAACTACTTGCAAGGGCACCCAATCACTGAAACAACAACCATAACACATCAGCAAACAAACTTTTCAGATGGCTGTTATAAAACAACAATTAAACAATTTATGACAGCAGAAAACTTAGTGACTTAGCTTGGTCAAAGACAGACCAAGAAGTCTTGCTGATAGGACCTGGATTTTCTACAATGTTGTCTCTCAAGGTTATGCAACAATTGGGCCTAAAAGTCACACGACCTTATAGAAATGTGTGTGGCTTTGAGTCTAGAGCCATACCCACACATGGGGTAGTTGAAAATGTAGAAGTTTGCCTTAAAGAATACCCTGAGAAAGTAATCCACATTGACATAGTGGTAGTAGACGTCCCAGATGTGTGGGGGATGTTGTTGTCTAGGAAGTTTTCCTCAATGCTGGGTGGTACCCTTGAGATGGACCTCACTTATGTGAATATACCTTTGAAAAATGGAACAAGAGGCCGTCTCCCAAATGTGACAATGCCCAGAACCCATGTGCAAGAAGCTAGTGACCCCATGAAAGATGACAAAGCACATGAGCAAATCATGGAAAGTCTTCCTGAATTTTCTCTCGAGGATATGCCCTTTGCAACAGAGGAAGACTTTGATCAGATACAATGGCCCAAGAGAGAAGAATACCAACAACTCCTAGATAAGTATAAAGAAAAAGTAGGGGTTGTGAAATTAATAAAGAAGGGAGAAAGCGACATATTGATTCGGCCTTCCCAGCAGGAAGTCTTCACAGCAAAATCCCACCCTCCTCGCTCTGCACAATATATCGAGGTTGTTTAGGAAACGACCAAATTCAAAATCAGAGAGTACATGGAGGGGGACGTAGTGTGGATGTGGGATACCAAGAAAGGGGAGCCTACTAATGTCAAAGGAAGTACTCAATTTTGGGTTGACCTTTCAAAGTTGGAAGAAAGTCAGTTAATGACTCTTATTACCTATCTACATTGGAAGGAAGAAGGCGCCCATTACTAGTCAGCGGGCACCTCCTCAAGTCCCACCAAGGTGGGGGGACTTGACTTCACAGGTAAGTGTAGGTAAGTAGGTAGGCATTTGCATTCATTGTATATACCATTTGCATTTCATGCTAGAGTAGTTTGCTTTAACACTTGTACATATGCTTGCTTTCATTTTAATGAGCCGGGGGTGATATCACCACCCCAAATGATTACTAATAGTTTCATGTTGAGATCAAGCAGGTTACAGGTTCTGCCAGAGATGTTGAGGTTCTCATGCGCTCTACGGTGAGCACATGTCCCCGAGTTGGAGCCAGATGTTATTCCCCAGCTTAGGGATAACTAAGGAGATTATGTCTCGAGGCCCACAGGTCCTAGACATGGAGTACCGAGAGCCAGATCGACTTGAGCATGGCCCTGGAGGACCCATCCTTTCTTTTCTTCAGCGCCTCCACTTTGTCAGCAACAACAACATCCATCACCTCAGCCTGGTCCTATAGCAGAAATGGATCTTGCTCCAGGAGGTAATGAGTCCAGGTATCTTGGTATGTGTCACTCTGATCCTCAAAACCTTTGAATATGTGCATTCAGTTCTTTTTGTTTCTAACGGGTGCTTGGATCTTATACCTATCCACTCGACCATGTTTGGGGGGAATGACAGGATGCCCTAGTAAGCTTGTGCCCATAGGTTTTGAGTTGCCACTGGGGGGATTCATGAAAATCCATCGTCCGCTCCCACCATACTTACCATTTTCCATCTTCCTCCCACTCATTCATCCCATTACACTGGTCCGGGCATTGGGTTGGCCAAATATTTAAGGGTTGCACCTTACCTTATGGGAAGAAGGGGCCAAAGGACTAGAGGGTAAAAGCAATTGGCAAAAGATAAAAGCCTAAAAATAAAACCTCGAGATGCTTTGCCCAGGGATCCTCGAGAAAGCAGTAAAAGGCTCCTCAACAAGAAACATAGGGACCCATAAAAAATAATAAAACAAAACCTAGTCAGAGGATAGGGGGTCTCATCACGAGCCAACCTATTAAGTCCATGGGCATCTAGCGGTATGACACTACTAGCAGCTAGTTACCACGCCAGGGTAGTGGCTCTTGGTGGCATAGCCAAGAGAAAGGGGGTCTCCTCACAAACCAACCTTCTCATTTTTGTGAAAGTGCTTGTGGGTAACATTGCCACCATTGGTCACCACGCCAGGGCAGTGTCCCCTGATTAGCTTCTTGAAAGAAAAAGCAATAAAGATAAAAGGCATGAATGGGCTTGGAAACATTTTCATCCAGGACAGGTGCAACTCACCCTCTACAGAGGCACCCATAGGTAAGCCATGCATTTCCCTGCCGCACCCCTTGTCCAGACATCCCTTATCCACCTCATCCACTAACATGACTTGGATTTGATTTCTCCTGGAAACATCCCACATCCAGTGAGCATTTGCCCAATAGGACACCCTGTCACTTCCTCCAAACTTGGCTTGCAGATTTGTATAATGTCTTTGAGCACTTGACTAAGTAAAAGGGGTTTTATGCACATGTTTAATAAAATTGATGATTAGATGTGATTGACATTGCTATGATCCCTGTGACTTATGAGCCCGTGGAGGGCGTATCTGTTGATGTGCAGGATCATACCCGACAGACAAGTACCATTATGGACAGGTACACATGGGGAGATGATTAGTTTAGGACCTCCATGGGGCTGAAAGCCCATTAGATGGATGCTGAGACCCCAACAGGGGGCAGAGACAGGTCAGAGGGTTTGCGATGGGGAAGAGGAGAACGTTCCACCAGAGGCAACTGAGCAGACCTGTACCCAACGGGGTTGTGCATTTTTCACTAGGACGTTGGCCGTGGAAGGCCATGATGTCACCCAGGACATTCATGACGTCATCCAACATTTGTTGAGGTTTTGGGAGGTAGTTGTGGCACGTGTGGCTTGTTCCAGAGGCCCAAGGAGGCCTAACGTCTTGCTCCAAGAGGCCAATGTTGCCCTAGAAAGGGATAACGTCACCCTAAAAGGGCATGACGTCCTCATTTTTCCTTGATTTAGGGTTTGATTATGACAGTTAATGTAAAATTGTATTATTATGTATTTTTGGCCATGTCGGCCTTTTGTGACCTAAAAATTAATTAAGGTCATTGCTACTGTATAATTAAGAGAGCTAAAACTCTCTTTCATTCATCATACTTCACTCACACTTGTGTGAGGTATGAAATTTGCGCCCTCTTTTAGGGTTTTGACTGAAATTACTAGTGCGCACTTGCTGAAGGAGGCTTGTTTTGGCTATTTTTGACATTTTCTTGGTGGAAGGTTGACAACTAGGGTTTGGCATTGATGATACTAGGTGAATGTAAGTGAAATTCTGAAATCCTTCCCTTGAATGGTTATGGTATTTTTACTTACATTTTGTTAATGAAATTTGCTGGAATAAACCCTAGGAAATAAGCACATGTTGGTGTCCTTGTTTTAATTCTCTGCTAAGATTGTGCAAAGGAGCTTTTACCTATTGAAGACATTGCTAGGGCTTTTCCATTGCAACACCCTACCTTTGCTCTTCAATCCTAGCCGTTTTTATCTTGTCATTGAGCTAAAGAAGGAGGAAGACGCACTAAGGCCTAGGGTTACTACACCTTAGTGCGCTGTTTTCCCCTAGGGTTTGATGGTTGAAGCCTTGGCTCTACAACACTTCACCATCAAAACCTCTTGTCTTTAGCCCTAGTATTATCATTTAGTTCCTTCAACTTTTGCCACTATTTGGACTACATTTGCTCTATGAATGCACTAGTCTAAGGCCTTTTACTTGAGTGTTTTTGATCACAACTTCCAATACCTTTGAACAACTACTAATCCTTTCTAACCCTAACCTACTAACCCTATTGCTGCCATTTATCCATTTGATTTATAATTATACTTCACATCATTTAATCCTTTATTGAGCAATTGAAAGATTGGCTAAATGCGTTGCTTCTGATGAATGTTGGTATTGTAACATTGATGATAAATTGTCCTTGCTCATTGTGAAGCTTCTTCTCAAGCATTTATTGTGAAGTGACATATTGTGATTATTGCTATTGTACATCATTGATTTACTTCATCAATATTATCGGTCAATTGCTTTATATCAGAAAGTCCTTGATTATATGAAGTACTAACCAACAAATGATCTCGCAAATATATAGTTTTCTTGTTGCTTTGTTCCGGGCAGGTACATTTCTAGTTATCATTATCTTTATTGGCTGTTTAGCTGGACCTTCTGATCGGTGGTGACTTGCGAGGGGGAAAATTTTACTTATCCATAAGCCTTTTCCTTCTCAAAACCCCAGGTCACCGGGGACGTCTCCCCTGGGCCTACCACCCTAAATAGAAAGAGTTATCCTATCGAGGTGATAGTGGTAGGATAGTCTCCAGTTTTGCCAGTTTGCCTTTCTTTCACATTTCCTTTACTTCCAAGTACAAACTGTGCGATAACATTTTGGCGCCGCTGTTGGGGAACACTGAGTCAATTCTCCTCAAAGACTAGACTTTTTCGGCAAGCCTTTCCTCAAGATTCTTTATCTTACAAGCTTACCTGGCAACTCCACTAAGGGTGATTCCCTTATCTCTTTGGTAATTTCAAGAAAATTATCTGGCGACTCCACAATCCACAAGGAGGTAGAATAACCCTCCTCAGTCCTTTAGAAGAAAGCCTCCCCAAAACTCTCTTGTAGTAAAATCACTTTTCGGAGGAAGTCTTCCTTTAAACACAATGTCTTGCTCGGGAACTCAGACCAACATCCCAAAACAAGCCAATAACCAAAGACAATGGTCATCCAGTGTTTTCAAACCGCTAGACATGTTAGCTATACCAGGCTACCCTAGGCAAATGTCCACAGTTGAAGAGAGGGGAAGGAAGCAACAGGCATTGACAACAAAGGTTGATGAGGCTGCTTACAGGCTTCAGAGGAAGTTCTTGTTAGTCTTCGCCCTTATTGGTACATTTTCTGGTGATGGGACTTGATTGGTGGATAGTGGGGCCAAATGTCATATGACAGGAGCACGGGAGTTGTTTGAGAGCTTTACAAAGACTTACTCAGATATGTGCGTGGAGATTGGTAAGGGGACCAGACATGCAATACAGGGATCCAGAACAGTGCGATTCTAGATGGATTCAGGAGATGTGTTGAGGGTGACAAATGTGCTATGGGTACTAAAACTCAAGAAGAGTGTGCTCAGTCTCGAAGATTGAGAAGAAGGGCTATTATGTCTTATTCCGGGATGGACATGTGCTATTCGTGCCCAGAGGATCTAGCTTCAACACAACAATGGTTCTTGGAGTTAGAGAGAGCAACTTGTATAGGCTGAAGGGCCAGCTTATGCGAGCTATGGCTAGCAGTAGCAGAGTGACAGAGGTTAGGGAGTAGGTTGCTCTGAAGGTTGTGCAGACTCAGAGAGAGCCCGACTTTAGAGGGAGTTAGCAGATTCAAGGGGAGTCCGACCTCAAAGGGATTCAACAGGCTCAGAGGGAGAGTCAACCATTTAGAGGATGTCTACCTTCAGGATCAGATGGGAGAGAGGAGTCTTCCAATATTGTTAGGAAGTTGTCATGGGTTGAGGAAGCTAGGCAAGAGGCTGAGAAGCGGGAGGCTTCTAGGAGCAGCATGTCCTCCATGAAGGAACCATACCATACAACAAGACTTGCTTCGGTGGCTTCGATGACGGAGGGAGCAACCAATCAGAAGGATTGGAGTGCAACTGTGGTAGCAGATCTAGTGCAGGAGGTGTTGAGCACCTATTTCAACTAAGTGTCAACGTCATGTACCATGAAGATATGTACCTTGTGGTACGACAAGTTTGAAGACCTATGGCTCAGTAGGGCTATTCTGCCCCCATAACTTCTTTCTCTCTCCACGGAATGTCTGCTCCTCCGCGTGGGAAAATTTTGTAATGTAACATGTTATCATGGGTCAAGTTGTAATGGTTTGGTTGCCTAGGACTTTATCATTAGGGAAGTCCTTTCATTGAGTGTTTTTTTTCCTCAAGTAATTAATTTTGCTTTTCCAACGATTTTAATTACTTGAGTTTTTCAATCAATAATCCTCCAAAGTGGTGAAAGGCGTTCTAATAATCGAACCTAGTAGGTAGCTAAGGTCTATAAGTGTTGTAGATAACAATGCTAGACATCTCATAGAGTCTTGCGGAATTCCGTTAAGTTTTGATAGGTGTTTTTAATAATTAAAATTTCCCATAAATTGGAAATTTTTAATTATTTTTGATGTAAAATGTAAAAATTTGGTCCTTGGGGATTTTGTATAGGGGTATGAGTGCTCAAATCAAATGGCTTATGATCCCCTACACCCTTGGACCAAGTTTCAACTCAATTGGACAAGTTTTGCTAAGTCAATGTCCATGAGGAGTCCAAGTCAGTCAGAAGTCAACAAATAGTTGGCTAAGGTAAAAATGACAATTTTTGTAAAAGGGGCTTGTTGACCGCTTATTCAACTAGGGGGTCAACTCCATGTGCCATGAAGATAGGCATCATCAGATGCAAGTATGTTGAAGACATTTTGGTTCTACTTGGGCATTTTATGCCTCCAGCACAAATTTTTGTAAACGAAATTTCCGCACCCCTGCGTGGGTTAATAATGTAATAAGTCTGCATGGATCATAGTTAGGTCAGGTACCTTGGGATGTTTTCATTGGGAGAGTTCCTTTCACCGAGGGTTTTTTATCCTCAGGTTGTCAACTGGGCTTTTCAACCTGGTTGATTTCCCATGAGTTTTTCCCTCACACTTGTAATAATTTCTCCAAAGTGGTGAACGACGTTCTAATGGTCTCATCCTTTGGTAGCTATTGTTTAAGAATGATGTAAATGACCATGTTAGACATTGTAGAAAGTTTCGTGGAATTTCGTCGAGTCTAGATAGGTTTTTTTTAATTAATTAAATTTAATTAATTTTCCTAAGGTTGGAATTTTAATTATTTAATTAATTGAATGTTTTTGAGCAAATATTGTAAAAACTGGGTCTTTGGGCTTTTGATAGGGGTATTTGTGCTCAAATAAAATGGAAAGGCACCCCCTACACCCATGGACCAAGTTTCAACTTAGTCGGACAAGTTTTGCTATGCATTTGTCCACCCGGAGTGTCGGTCAGTCAAAACAACAATTTTAATTGCTAAGTCAATTTTGTAATTTTTGTAAAATTGAGTTAATGGGTCTATGTGAAGGTGGAAAAGAGGAAGGATGGACTTTCCTAACCTACCCAACCCAACTTACCCACTTTATAAACCTTTCTATACCCCCTAACTCACCCACTCACTAGAACACCCACGCCCCTAGGGGGAAAGGCGCCCCCCTCACACCCAAAACCTTAGGAAATGCAATTTAATTGATTGTGGCCCCCCTCTCTTCCCTAGTGCGCCCCTCCTAGCCTAACACATCACCACTTGATGGCCCACACTCATCCACCTCACTCATCCAAGCCTAAAACCCTAAGAGGTGCGCCCCCCTTCTTGAGATCCACTCCCTTTCTCTTACTTGCAACACTTGGCACTCATCAAAGTGCCTTCACCTTGCCTCTACAACTATAAAAGAAGCCCCTCCTCACTCTTTCAAGTCACCATTCTTTGAGCTAACGTTATGCTACAAAAATTTCGCCCCATCCATCTTGCTCTTGCCATCTCACATTCACTCATTGTCTCTTGAGAGCATTGGAGCAATTAGTTGCTGCAAGGCTCTCTCTTTTGGATTCAATAAAAAACTTTGGAGGATTTTGGAGCAATCTAGAGTAATCAGATTTTCTCTTGCACATGAGGTGATCTTGTTCCTTTTGCATCTTGTTGAGTTTGGGATTAGTTTCTTGAACAAATTAGTTTGTTTGGGTAGATCATTTGACATTAGTGTTGTTGATTTATATATGTAGGGTGGTTAGTAGTGTGAAGTACTTCATTCTATTAACTTATTCTATCATGTTATGCTACTCCTTTGTCTCACGTTTTGCTTGAGTGTGCAGATTTATCTCTAAGGTGTTGGTTGGAAGAGACTTTAGAGGGATTTCCAATCAAAACCTTCTTACACTCCTTTCTTTTAGTTTGGATCTGATCTATTTCTGTTCATTTTTACCATATTGCTGTAGCTAACATATTTTAGATAGGTCAAAAAATATTTACATTTCAATTGGAGATTTCATGTGAAAATTTTCCGTGTAAAAACAAAAAATTTTCTTGACCTTTTTGTGTTTTGCAGCATTTCCAGCAAGCTTTTGCTTGCTGGTTTTTGCAGATTCTTACCAGGGACAAGGGGAAACGCTGCCGGAATTCACTCTCATAACATCCCCAAGAGGTTCCATTGGTTGGGTAACGAATCCCTTACTTTCTCTCCTTGTATATTTCGGTTCTTTGCTTTTATTTCAGCATTTTTGTATCATTCAATATAAATATTACATTGCCTACACCTTGGGTGAGTGATTGGCCCAACCAACTCCCCAATATTGTTGGGCTAGTTTAGATTTGCTTCCAAGTTTATTTATTTGTTTTGCCCCACTTGTCCACAAGACAAGGTAGTGTGGCCACATAATAATAATAATTTCACTCTTGTGTTTTTCAACCCTCTTTGGCCAATAATGGTAGGCTTGCCTCCACCTTGGCCATTGTGAGTGGTTTGCTGCAATATTTCTATTTCATTTCTATTACTTAACTAATATTGCCTACACTTGGGAGAGTAATCCCCAAAATCGTGAGGCTAGATGATAATAATGCTTTGATGATCTACATGTTATTATGGTTTAAAATTTATCTAGAGTAGTCATCACACATCTATCATTTCACTTTCTTTCATGTTATTTCTTTCACATATGCTTATTATGTCATGTTTTATGGTTTAATGCTTTGGAATTTATCTTAAGTGGTGCAATTCATTAATTTCTTAAGGCATTTTGCCATTTATATCTTTCAATCATATGTGAATCACTAAATGGTTTAGGATCTAAGTTCTTTCATCTTGCCAAGTATTTCCTTTTCAAGCACGTCTTCTTCAATGAGCTAGCATACGTGTGGATGAGTGATTAAGTCTAAAGTTTATTTCTTGTTATCATTTGGCAAGCTGTTCTTGCCTTTGCTTTATCTCTTGCAAAGTTACATGTTATGGATGATGAATGAGATGGCTATCCTAATGATGTTTATCTTTTGAGCTTTTACATTCATATTATTCATGTGTTTATGGTTTAAATCTGTACTTTTACAACACATCTTTACAAGCACTTTGCAATTTCGGTTTTGGGCTTAAATCACACTTTTCGGACACTTAAAACTCTTCTAAAACACTCCAAACACACCTAAAGACTCACTCGCGAGTCATAATAATCTTTTAGACAACTTAGGATAGCCTAATTCCACCATCTCCACCATCTAAAATGGGTTTGAGGAAAACAACGGAGGGTAGTGGCAGGGGATCGTCCCATGGCGCTCTAGGTGGGTGTCCTCTCCGGGAAGTACTCTTTTTTTTTTGACCATGGGAACAACAACCTCCCAAGAGTATATCCAACAGCCTGCAAGCTAGATATACCAATAACTTGTGACTTAGCAGGGGCCGAGACATCTCGAGGTCCATCGAAGGTCCTTGTGAACCTTGTGAACCTCTATCCCAGGGGTCGTCTACCCTTCCAGCTTTGTCACAACGGGCCAATATGAGCATCCCTACCCCCCGCCGGTTTTGAACTTGTGACCTCCTCGGAGATAACACATGTTCTTAACCGAGAAGTACTCTTACTGTCAGGGCTGACCGTGGAAGCTAGGGTGGGCC